>RJWK010019152.1:0-32657 GCA_004363435.1 Platanista minor | reverse complement strand
TTGCGGTATGCGGGCCTCTCACTGTTGTGGCCTCTCCCATTGTAGAGCCCAGGCTCTGGACGCGCAGGCTTAGCGGCCATGGCTCATGGGCTCAGCCGCTCTGCAGCATGTGGGATCTTCTGGGACCAGGGCACGAACCCATGTCCCCTGCATTGGCAGGTGGACTCTCAACCACTGCGCCACCAGCGAAGCCCTGTTTTCTGATATTTAATGAGAAACACAAGTGTATTTATAGACCAAAGAAAGGAGACAAAAATACAAGATGAGACAGAAAATACAGAAAAAGGGATGCTAAAAATTTGAGAGTAGTCTGTCCTTACCCCATTGGTTAGGCTCTCTCCTTATCATAAATAGAATTCCCATGTATACTTGTATTTGGTTCCAGATTTCCTATTCTGATCCACTGATCTGTCTATTCATGTGCTGATACCATGCTGTTGTCATTACTGAGGCTTTATAATGTGTTTTAATATCTGGTTGCACCATTATTTTCACCTAATTGTCCTCCCTCCTTTTAAGATTTTCTTCCATTGGCTATTCTTGTTTGTTCAATTTTTCATATAAATTTTAGAATCTGCTTGTCTAGTCCAAAAATTTTTTTTGATGATATTTTTATGGAGAAGAGTTAACTTTGGTCAATTCAATTCACATGGGCTCTTCCCTTTCTTCTAAAACTCTCAACAGCAGGAAACTAATGATGAAGAAAGATGACCAAAATGTGAGGCAGAAAACAGGAAGAGTAGAGTCACAGAAGTCAGAGAGGAAGAAAGATCCAAGACAATGGCAGTGATAGACAAATCCAAATACTCAGATAGAATGAAAGATATATGGACAGAAAAATTTTTATGGACTTGACTACAAGGAAGTGTAGGGGAGCAAAACTTGCCATCCCAAAATGTCTCTTTAGCACGCTGATTATTTTGAGCTAAAAACAATCAAGGCCCAAAAGACTCAGGAAGAAACTTTGACC
Organism: Platanista minor; assembly: GCA_004363435.1. NCBI lineage: Eukaryota > Metazoa > Chordata > Mammalia > Artiodactyla > Platanistidae > Platanista > Platanista minor. Next base: position 31,687 of record RJWK010019152.1, on the reverse strand, counting down.
TTCCCCCTAACTGCCTAAAAGAATTTAGATAGAGGGCCAGTCCCCAGAATAGAGCTGTCACCAGAGATACCTGCACAGAATACGGGCCAGGTGTGGTGAGAGGAACTCTAGGCAAGGTCTAGAGGTCAGAATTTACTCTGTGTTCCACTGTCTCTGCAGGGCCCAGGAAACATTTGTTTACCAAACATTTGCTTTTCTATTTCTGAACTGCCTTCCTCCCCTTTAAAGTCCTAAACTACTACCCCAACATCCTCTTTTGTCTCTAGCTGAAGACGGTAATTAGGTGAGGGCTTCAGCCACTTTGGCAAGTTACTCAATTTTCCTGGGTCTCTCTTATGGATACATGTTATTAAACTTTTGTTTGATTTTCTCCTGTTAATCTGTCTCATGTCAATTTAATTCTTAGACCAGACAGAATAACCTAGAAGGGTAGGCAAAAATTTATTTCTCCTTGACAGAAGTCACTGGTAACCTTGACAAGAACAGTTTCCACGGAGTTGTAGGGGCAAAGGCCCAGTATCAGGAGGCTGAGGAATGAATGGGAGAAAAGGAAATGGAGACTGAATGAATTGTGTGTGTGTCTGTGTGTTCATTGCAATATGATGGAGAGGGGTTGGGCATTGGATGGCAGCTGCAGAATTAGGTGGGGGCCGTTTTAATGAAAAAGCTGTGAAAATGTTCATAGGCTGAGAGGAAATAACTAGTAGAGAGAAGGAGGTTAAAAATATAAGGAAAGGAAGATGGAGCAAGGATGAAGTGGTGGGGCTGAGTGCACAGATGGAGGATGAATCTTGGATCTGAGGTCATTTTAAAAAGAAAGAGAATGTCAATGGGTCTGCAAGTATGGGATGGAGAGCTGATGGGGCTTATTTTCTCTGTCAGGTAGGACCCAGGTCAAATGCAAGATGCTGAAGGGCATTAATAGACCAGTAAAAATGGTGACTCTCATTTGAGTGCCACCATTTGCTTGGTTATACTCCTCGGTGTATGCATCTGAGTGAAGGGTCAGCTGCAGACTGATTCAGTGTTAGGAGAACATAGAAGGATAAGGAGGTAAGGGTGTGGTGGATACAGATGGAAAAGAATTTGATGTCATCAATCATAGGATCTTGGGTGATCAGTGAGGTAAGGAAAGGAACAAAAGACAGGGACAAGAAGATACAGACAGCATGGAAGAAAAAAGAGGAAGAGTCAAGGGACATGTGAGCTCCAAATCAGGGCTGGGGACATGGCAGGGTATTATGGACTGAGTGTCTGTATCCTCCCCCCAAAATTCATATGTTGAAATTCTAATCCCAACATGATGATATTAGGAAGTAAGACTTTTGGGAGGTGATTAGGTCATGTGGATGGATCCCTCATGAATGGGATTGATGCTTTTATGAAAGAGACCTCAGAGAGCTCCCTCTCCCCTTCCATCATGTGAGGATTCTGTGTGAAGATGTCTGTCTGGGAACCAGGAAGTGGGCCCTCACCAGATACCAAATTTGCCAGCACCTTGATCTTGGACTTCCAGTTTCCAGAACCGTGAGAAATTCCTCTTTTTAATAAGCTGCCCAGTCTATGGTATTCCATTATAGCAGCCTGCATGGACTAAGACACAGTGCAAAGGATATGAAAGGCTAGGGGTCTGTCTGAAGAGTAAACTTGAGGGTTTACAGTTTCATAAGTGCAGCAATTCCTAAGAACTGATCATCCCCAGGAGTTAGCTATGGAACCAGCTAAATGAATTGAAATGGAGATGAATATATCTGGAGTTAAGGAAATATAAGAACTAGCTACTGGATGGACCCGTGAACCATGAAATCATCCAAATGTTGGCAGAAGTCAAAGTAGAGAGAGGTACTTAGAGTCACGTGTCACAGTTTTTTTTTTTTTTAAGATACGAGGGCCTCTCACTGTTGTGGCCTCTCCCGTTGCGGAGCACAGGCTCCGGACGTGCAGGCTCAGCGGCCATGGCTCACGGGCCCAGCCACTCCACGGCATGTGGGATCTTCCTGGACAGGGTCACGAACCCGCGTCCACTGCATCGGCAGGTGGACTCTCAACCACTGCGCAACCAGGGAAGCCCTCACATGTCACAGTTTTAATGAGGTCAGGAAGAAGCCACAGAACATTGCAATGATTTTCAAACTTAAAAAAAAAAAAAGAAATACAGTATGCACTCAAACACACTTGCATGACTGAAATAAAACAAGAGTTTTACAAAAATAATTCTGCTATTTACTAATTTCTATTCTATTCTATTATTTCTGTTCTGTTCTATTTCATCTAAAAATAAATGCTGGTCACAGCTCTCTACACTAATTTCATCACCCAACTTCTGGATTGCACAGCATCCATGGACTCTGGATCCAGATGGCTTAAATTTTAATCCTGGCTCTATCAGTTATTAATCGGGTCCCCTTAGACAAGTTACTTGACTGTTCTGGGCCTCAGTGTCCTCATTTGTAAAATGGGGATCATGATATTAATCCTTACCTTGTACATAATTGTGTTGGAGAGTGGAATGACTTAGTACATGAAATTCACTTGGAACAGTGCCTGCCACACTGTCCACGAGTTACTATCATCATCATGTAGAAGAGTGCAGTCAGGGACAGGAGAAACTGCTATTGCCAGGGGACAAAGCTGGCAAAGGAGGATGCTTTTTCCACAATGGAAGAGAGGAAAGGAGATGGACTGCCTCCCCGGGAGTGTGTGGGAGAACGGCAGCCAGGACAAGAAGATCCTGCAAGGAGGCAAGGCCTCAGGAAGAATCAGAGGTGGGGGAGCATGGCCTTCTCACACTGGAGGGAGGCTTCCAGGAGGCAAAGTTTTAAATGAAAGGTGAGCAGTGGGAAGACAAGCTGCAGTGAGGGGAGACAGGACTGGGGGGAATCAGCTCTGCATCAACACTAGAAATTTGGTTCAGATGGCCTTTGAAGCAAGTAAGACAAGCTCAGGGAAGTTGCCTTTCCTTCATTTTTATAACACATGCTCAAGCCATAAAAATTGGGCATCGATAGTGATCAGGAAAAGTTCGCATTGAAAGAGCTGCTGGACCACCTAGACCCCACTCTATGTTCAAAGTCCTAGAAGTTTTAGGGACATGCTAAGGCCCATAGGTAATTCATGGAAGAGCCAAGACAGACCTCTGCTCTAGAAACAATGATTCTTTTGCTTTCTCTGGCAGTAAAATTATTTTGTCCCGGAATTTACATTTTGAGAGTAGTTACCCCTCCCACTCTACTGAAGCCCACAACGAAACCTCCATTTTTACAAGTCCTTACAGAGCTTATCCTTATAATTCCCCCTTGACCTGTTCACATGTGGCCTAAAGATGTTATATTCATGCTGTACATCCAGCTCCATATTTGTGGATATGGATTTTATCTCCTCAGCTCCTGTGAGAACAGGGGCATTGCAGTGTGCCTCATTCATTCATTCATTCATTCAAAAAAAATTAACTGGGGCCCTACTATGCACCAGGTACTATTCTAGATGCTGGGAAACATAGTGCTTAGAAGTGGGGGAACAAGTTGCAGGGGGGACAATTTACCAGTAAACAAATAATCAAGTGACTGCACCGTGGGTGGAGAAAAGAGCTCTGGAGAAGACTAAAGCAGGGTAAACAATTAATTAGTACTCAAAGAACGTTGACTACTCAACTGGTAATCAACTCCTTGATTGATCTGAGGGTCAAATTCTGAAGTCCATATAGGACATAGTTTGGGGGCACCAAAACATGTTTGATGGTCTTCCCTTAGGACACGCTGGCGACTCTTCCCTGAGGCCAGCGTTACACTGCTGACTGTCACAGCCACACCGTGGTCTCCAGCCTGGCTCTGTGAGCCGTTCTTGGAAGTGGGAGGTGCATCACCTCTTATCAAGTGTTGGATGCTAAGGGGTCTGGGGGTGGGCTTCCGCCTCCCTGTGACCTGACTGCAAGGCTGGCAGGGAGCCCCACTGAGCAGGGGGAGGCAGGTTCCACCCAACACATCTCAGGCAGCCCACAGAATTTGGAAAGCAAGGACTAACAAAGGCTTTTTGAGCACAGCTTTCCACAGCCCCCCACCCCTTACCTCAATGTGGATGAATTATAATAAGCCACAGGAAAACGTCTCGAGAAAGTGTGAAAACCATACCCCAAAGGGCACTTTAAAAGTGTATTCCTTATGTACAGAATTCCCCAAGCTGTCTAATAAAACATCCTTGTTTTCATAGTTTTCCTTCAATCAATTGTTTTCAAGGTGAACTAATATGAGAAATTTCCATTTTTATTTCACCTCACATTCTAACAAACACCCTTGGTCAATCTCCACCACAATTAGGCACAGGCAGGTGCATCGTTGGCTTGTATTAGAAAGTGGGTACACACAGGATGTCTGGGACTGGGGTGGTTATATCAGAGAGAGCCTTCCCCACACCCAACCGTCTCACCTACTTATGTTGCTTCTGTGAGCTGGTAACTCTGTCCTGGCAATCACTGGGAACCTAGATGAGCAAGCAGAAGCTGGTGCTTTTCCTTTTTTCTTTCTACAGTCTGGTCATTTGAGCATATTTTGAAACAGTAGAACCATGACATTACCCTGCAAAATATGTACAACAAAAATGAACTAATTAAATAATGCAACATGATACTACAATAATTTACAATCATACTATCTAACATTGGAATAGAGTAACAGGGGCCAGGAGGGAAGACATTCATGGCAAGAGGTAGAGAAGGGAAGGATGAGATGAGTGACTGACTTCAGAAATGTCTTTCCTTTCACCAGAGTTGTAAAGAAAGCCTGCGCTCTAGGGAAGTGGTCTCATCCAGCCGGAAAAAAGTTTAGGCACACAGACCCATATTCTACACTGTGCAACTGCAGGACAGTTTCCTGGGAGGAGAAATAGTGGCTCAGAGGGAGAAGTGGGCAAGACACGGCCCTTCACTGCACACTCTGCTTCTTTCATTTGTTCCTGGAAGCAAGGGAAGTTCCAGACGCTGCTGGCCATGGAGTAACAAAAGCAAGGGCTGTCTCCTGGCCACAGGAATTGAATTCAATCCAAGTTGAGCCAATACTAATATTGGCCAACAGTCCTATTTTTTTTTTTTAATTTTTAATTTATTTTTGGTTGCTGTGCACGGCTTTTTCTAGTTGCGGCCAGCGGGGGGCTACTCTTCATTGTGTTGCGTGGGCTTCTCATTGCGGTGACTTCTCTGGTTGTGGAGCACAGGCTCTAGAGCACAGTCTCAGTAGTTGTGGCACACGGGCTCAGTAGTTGTGGCGCACGGGCTCAGTTTCTCCATGGCATGTGGGATCTCCCTGGACCAGCACTCGAACCCATGTCCCCTGCATTGGCAGGTGGGTTCTTAACCACTGCGCCACCAGGGAAGTTCCAACAGTCCTTTTTATAACGATGACCATTCTGAGTTTTCTAAAGGTCACAGAGGCATCTAATGAGTGACAACCAGAGACTGTCCTTTGTTCTACAAAGATAACACCACTGACCCAGTTTAGCTGCAGCAAGGGCTTACACAAACAGTGTTAAGTAGGTCTAGACCACATGTTTGTTTATATGAAGGGAACAGCCTGTCTGTACTTGCCAAGGTGGGCCAGCCCTCTGATGCTGCAGCTACATTCACAGAGGTAGCAGAGGAGTTAAAATAGATTTCTTTGAACTTTTTCTTAAGTCATAAGCAGGGGAGGAAAGTTGGCCAGCTTACGTTTTTAGACCTAGCTGATTGAAAAAACCAAAAAGTTTGATAGTACAGTATGCTTACAAGCTTCTGGTTTGCTTATATACAGCTTTTTATAATTTAATTCATCTCATTAAAGGGAAAAGATTTTTGATATTCAAGGCATCACAGGGTAGTCACTGGGAGTCCCTGAAAGCTAGTCCTTTCTCCCTTTAGCATCCTATTGACATCCTTGAAAGCTTCTTAGCTTCCTGGCAACGACAAGTATTCCAGGCTCACTGTGAGTTTTCTCAGCCTTGAGACAGTTCTCAGCTATTCTCCAAGATGCCTTTTAGGGGAGAATAGAATTGGAAACCAAAGGGTGGATGTTTGGGGTACACATGAGAAATGATGGTGGGCAGAGACACTGTGGTGGATGTTGAGACAATTGTTTTTAATAGGGGAAATGTTTCTCTTGAGTTCACACTGACTTTTCCAATTTGAATTTAGGTATGTTTTTCTCTGCCACACTTTTACTAAATTCCTAGACCCTCAGGCAACCTATGATTATACCTACATGTCTTCCCTTTCATTATTGTGTGGTCAATTTATTGAAGCATCTAATAGATAAGATACTTAACAAAAAAAGCATGCTATTAAACAATTTAATGTAAATCCTTAATTTCCTTTACTATATTAAAACCATTTTCTTAGGTCCTGTATTTTATCTACTAACTATACCAGGTAACTGACATGTCTTACCTTTGCTGTAAGATGCTGGCCCTTGTTAACTAGGAGGCAGGGGGAGATCTGAATTGATTCCAGTTGCCAGCTTCTTTCAGCTCTTCTCTCATAGGCGGGCCTGGTTATTTGGTTTTGTAACAGCTTTACTGAGATATTTAGGCTGTCCAAGATATGTGTCAATGGCAAATTGATTATTTTGAATTAAAGTTACTTAAGAAACAGCCTATGCAAGAGGGACACACTGACCCTCCTTTCTGTCTCCCCGAAAGCAGGAAATTAATCTCTCATATGAAAGATACACTCCCTGCATCTGGAGGTAGAAGGACACCCTTATCACTAGAGATATGAAATTCAGGCCAAGAAGCCTGTATAAACAAACCTTATTTACTTTACTACCCCAAGCCCAAATGCCAGATTCTTCACTAATTAAGCACCCAAAGCCTAAATTTCTTTGTCCTGACAATTCCTCGCAAATTTATTGTTTCTTTGTCTAAAAAGTATATAAGCTGTCTGCTCTGGTCACTTCTTAGATTCCATTTCTATGAGACTCTGTGTACACAAATTAAAATTTGTTTGTTTTTTTCCTGTTATTCTGCCTTGTGTCAATTTCATTATGAATCCAGGCACAAGAACTCAAGAGGGGTAGAGAGGGAAGTTTTCCCCTCCCTGACAATAAACTTCACATACCTTTAGGAGAGGAAAAACTAATTTTAGGTTGATTGACTGGGACTCTGTAAATTAGACTAACAAAAGATAGATTAGCAAGAGAAAGAGAGAAGTTCATACAGGCAGGAACACTCAGAAATGAGTAACTCCAAGGTGTAACCTGGGTTTATGTTGTATCTCTACAGAACAATAATAAATTTTTAGAGAAGTGACAAGACGAAGGAAAGGACTTTGAGTTTCTAGGAACCACAAATTGTGGGAAGGTAAATACATGGGGAAATTGATGGAAGATAAGAGCTACTTGCAATGCAGATTCCTCTGCTGTGTCTCAGGGCTGATCTGGGTCTAGTGTGGTCGGGTGATTAACTTCCGTCCTTCCTGGTAGAGAAAGGAAGAGGGGGACACCTTTACAAATTGATGTCTTTTTAGGCAAGTGGGAGAGCAGAGAGCTTTTCTTGCATCTGCTGATTCTCAATTGCCTTCAGCTTAAAAGAATCTCTAAGTCAAAGTGGCATATTTTGGGTGGCATGTTCTCCTACCCTTTACCATACAATTCATCCATTTAAAGTATATAATACAATGTTTCTAGTATAGTCGTAGAGTTGTTCAACCTACAGCAATCTAATTTTAGAACATTTTTAGTTCCCCCACACCCCCAAAAGAAACTTCATACCTATCAGCATCCAATGCCCGTTCTCCCACCTAATCCCCCCAACCCAGCCTTAGGCACTATTTTACATTTCCACAAGCACCATATGAGATTACCAATTTCTCTACATTCTTGCTAGCATTTGTTCTGTCCTTTTGATTGTATCCACTCTAGTGAGTGTGAGTGAAGTGTTCTCACTGTGGTTTTGATTGGCAGTTCTCTAATGACTAATGATGTTGAACGTCTTTGCATGAGCTTGTTGACTATGTCTTTGGAGAAATGCCTAGTCAAATCCTGTGGCTAGTTTTAAATTAGGTTACTTGTCTTTTTCTTATTGAGTTGTAGGAGTTCATTGTCTGTTCTAGATACAAGTCTGTTGTCACATATATAAGTTGATTAAATTTTCTCCCATTTTCTGAGTTGTCTTTTCCCTTGTTTGATGATATTATGTATAGCACAAAAGTTTTTAATTTTGATGTGGTCTAATTCATCTATTTTTTCTCTTGTTTCTTTTGTGGTGTCATATCTAAGAAACTATTGCCTAAAACAAAGTCAGGAAGAATTCTTCCTATATTTTCTTCTAAGAGTTTAATAGTTTCAGCACTTATATTTAGGTCTATGAATCATTTTGAGTTAATTTTTGCATGCAGTGTTTGGATCCAACTTATTTTATTGCATGTGAATGTCCAGTTGTCCCAGTACTCTTTGTCAAAGAGGCTATTATTTCCCCATTGAATGCTCTTGGAACTTTTACCAGAATCATTTGACCATAATGTGAGGGTTTATTTCCAGCCCCTCAATGTATTTCATTGATGGATAGGAGGTGAGCCTTTTCTCTCCCATCTGCAGACAGATCCATGACTCAGTTGCTAAGACATATTCTGATCCTATGTAGGGTCTTTCCAAATCCCTTTCTTCCAACACCGTGGGGTTGAATCTGTGTCTGCTGGCATCTCTGACCTTAGACCTCAGTTCTGTTCACAGTGCCTCTGCCTATTTTAGAAGTCAGCTTCTATGGCTGGGGTCTTAGGTGAACTCCCGGCTGCCTTCTGTGCAGTAACTGCTTCCAGGTCCCTCTGGGGTGTGGGCCTGTGATAGCAAAAGATGCCCTTGACCCAACTGTTCATGCTTCACCTCCTGCTGTGCTTGCATTCCCCTGACACTGTTCACCTCCTGGTTGCTGGCTGTTTCACTGGGTGACAAAACACCCAGAGACTTGGTGGCTTCAAATAACAACCATCATTTTATTTGTGCAAAATTCTGCAGGGTCTGGAGTCAAGGCAGGGTTCAGGTGGGTAGTCCTGCTCCACGCTGTGTTGGTGAGCAAATCGGTGAGGGGCTGGGACCTCTGCAGCTGGCACTTGAGAACCTGGCCCTGTGGTGGCTGAAGCCTGCGGGCTGGCTGGATCTCTCTCTCCACGTTGTTTTTTATACGGTGCTCAGGGAGTGAGGCAGAGGAGCCCAGCTTTCCCACGGTCCCATCTTGAAGCAGGAGATAGACAGACTCCAGGCTAGGCATTTAGAACTGGCCTCCTGTTCCTGGTGTGAGAAGAAGATGGGCTCCAGGCTGGACATTCATTACCAGCCCCCTGTTTACATTCCCTAAGGCAAGAGACAAACAGGCTCTGGACTACATATTTATGACCGGACTCCTGTCTATATTTCGAGATCAGCACTTTGATATAAGAAACAACAACAGGAATAGGGTAGATAATAGGACATTGGACACTTTTATGGCAGGAACAGAGAGGGGCTAAACCCTGTTAAAAGATCAAGAGGTCATACATTTCCCATCCTTGGGGCAAGAGAGACGTTGTACATGTGCAGAAAGGCTCCTTGGGGGGTCAAAGAGGAGGGGGCACCACCCCGTAATATGTGATGCTAAGGCCTCTATAATCCATTTTTACTGTGCTCCTCCTCATTAGGGAGGACTCCCACACCCTTTCTCTCTGGGTGTGCATCTCTGCCTTGCTTCTGTCTTAACTATACAAACTGTTTCTCTGTGTGCTCTCCCACTTGTTGTTGTGCTGCATCTCTAATAATAAAGTTTGTACCTCTTTCTACAGTTTTGCCTCCGTGAGAAATGCATTTTCCACTGGGAGCAAGAGCCCAGGGAGTGTGGTGGCTAGGATTCCTGGTTTTCATTCAGGCTATCCAGGTTCCATTCCTGGGCAGGGAATTAACATCTTGCTTCACACCACCACTCACTTCTGTCTCTCTGAGATCAGTCTTGGCAGTTACACTTCTGCATTCTCTTAGTCAAAGTCTGTCCAGAGCCTGCTGAGATGCAAAGGGAAGGACTGGATTCTACCTCTTGAGGGAAGGGTGGCACAGTCACACTGCAGAAGGGCAAAGAGGATGCGAGACATTGCTGCAGCCTTCTTTGGAAACACAATCTACCAAAGGGAAGGACTGGACTCTACCTCTTGAGGGAAGGGTGACACAGTCACACTGAAGAAGGGCAAAGAGGATGCGAGACATTGCTGCAGCCTTCTTTGGAAACACAATCTACCACCAGGACCCCACATTGACTCTCCCCGGGGATGGCCTCTAACTAATAAACATCCAGGATAAGGAATGTGGCAGCGTCTCACCAAGTCCTGAGCAGAGTAGAAATGCCTTTGGAATCATCGAATAAATGTTTGGATCATGTTGTGCTTGTCTAACTTTTTTTCCTCATAAAGAAATATGATTTTTGCAATGATTTTTGTCTTGGTAAGCATTTTTGCCTAGGAATGTGCTCCAAAATTTACTGGCAATTTTACTGTTGCTTACTCCTCCCTAATAGGAGTTCGGTGAAATCTCCATGGAACACTTTCAAATGTTATGTGAAATAAAAATTATGCAATTAGGCATTGATTCTCCCAGACTGGAGGTTTCAGGGGACTTTAAGATAGAGATGGGCACACAGGAATAAAACGACTTATTACAGCTAGTAACTTCTAACCATCCCTCTCTCCCCTCAAGAAAGCTCAAAGATGTACAGAAATAAATCCTTTTATTTTCCGTATAAAGTGACGAGAGGCAAGGATGATAGCTCTGCAAGCCAGCAGGACGAAGGAAAGATTCCCCATCAGTGAGGTGGCAAGGCCTTGGAGAGGGTGTCTCTTCCCTTGGATGGGGTGCTAGGCAAACACACCCACATCCCTGCTCCACTACTTTAGTTATTGACAGAATACAGCTTTCTTTACCAAAGAGGTAACAACAGATAGCAAATCCTTCGGTAAATGGTTTAGATGGATTTATTACAAAGAAGGATAATTCTCTTGCGTGTCAATCTGAGTAAACCATCTAAAGAATTGTTGGCATCTGGGAACATTCTAGCCTTACAGAAAAGGCATAAAGTCTACAGATAACTTATGATCTGATATATTTCTTCTTGTGCCAATGAATTAAGCTTAAGGAACAACAAACTGAAAATGCTGTAGTCATTGAATTCTCCGTGGCCAGACCTAGAGACAGCAGAAAGGGCTTTACATATTAGGTTTACAAATGCAGCTGGATGGGTACTGACTGGTAGGTTGGGGATAGTCCAAGCGGCTCATCCAGAGACTTGGATACAAACCCAAATCCACCATAATTCAATGAGAGTTGGGCACCAGCCATGAGTCAGGCCTCTTAGATTAATATAGACACACCCAGAGGCTGCTGGTTGTTTTTCCTGGAGAGGGTGTGGATTATACTGTGAAAGGGTTTAAGTGGGATTCTGTGGGTCAGTGGCCTCTCTTCCAGCAAACACATGTGACTGCATTATAAATATCCAAGCACATTTTTGTCAAACCTCAGTCATCATAAAAAAGAAAAAATCCTTAAATAAAAATGGAAAAAAAAGTTTTAATTAGGTTAAATTTCCATATCTATAAGAGTTCTACCTTCTAGTGAAGAAATAACTTTCTTCTGCATAAAAAATTTGCAATTTGAGGGACTTCCCTTGTGGTCCACAGGCTAAGACTTTATACTTTCAATGCAGGTGGCCTGGGTTCTATCCCTGGTCAGGGAACTAGACCCCACATGCTGCAACTAAGAGTTTGCATGTCACAACTAAAGATCCCATGTGACATAATGAAAATCAAAGATTCCGTGTGTGCTGCAACTAAGACCTGTCACAGCCAAATAAATAAATATTTTTAAAGAAAATTATTAAAAAAAATTGCAATTTGAGTGCCAAGGTGGTCATTTTTGGTCTCTTTCCCTCCCTCGATCCTTCTTTCTCTGTTGTCTCTGGTGAAAATGGGCCACAGAAGCATGTTAATGGGAAAGGAGAGGCAGAGCAGAAACAGAGGGGAAGAGCCTTTTTTGGGGTCACTTCTCAGAGCCGAGCTCTGAGGGCTCCACACTCACAGATGACAGGGATGTGAACATTCAGATAAAGTCCAAACTCAAGGCCCGCAGAGTCCAGTGCACAGACAGTGAGCCCCAAACTTGGGCTTGTCCACTCACCTATTCACATGTGGTTCAGGCAGTGCTGGGGCTGTTTTGGGGCCAGGAACCTGCTTTTCTCCCCTTGCCCCTGTCTGCTCTCCCTCCACCACATTATAGAGCACATCATTTATTCATCTGAAATTAGAGAAGTCCTGCCCAGAGAGAGACAGACAAACATAGTTCTTACCCGGCTAAGGGCAATTGGGGAAAAGAAGAATCTTGGATAAACTCTGAAAACCCTCACTCATTCCTGCTCCCACCTCCCACCCCATTTATACCTTGGCACAGAGCATCCTCCGGAGTAGAAATCCGTCCTTCCCTCCAAAGGAGGAAAATTGCTGGACTCATAGGCCTGATTTGCCCCGGCTAGGCACAGAATGGTGACTCCGAGTCTACTCTCTTCAATAATAAATGGAGAGCTTCCCTGGTGGCGCAGTGGTTGAGAGTCCGCCTGCCCATGCAGGGGACACGGGTTCGTGCCCCAGTCCGGGAAGATCCCACTTGCTGCGGAGTGGCTGGGCCTGTGAGCCATGGCCACTGAGCCTGTGCATCCAGAGCCTCTGCTCCGCAACGGGAGAGGCCACAACAGTGAGAGGCCCACTTACTGCAAAAAAAATAAAATAAATAAATGGAGAGTCACCCACAGAGTAAAACAAAAACAGGCAAGCAAGAAAAAAAAGAAAAAAAAGAAAGAAAAGAGAAGTGAAGATGAGTACTGTATAAGGGAGAGGACACAGTCCCTAGCGGGAATATCAAGATGCATCAAGACCCCAAAACAAGGACTTCTCTGGCAGTCCAGTGGTAAAGACTCCAAGCTTCCACTGTAGGGGGCATGGGTTCGATCCCTTGTTGGGGAATTAGGATCCCACAAGCCACAAGGCCAAAAAAATAAAATAAAAAGACCCCAAAACAACCCACAGGGGATTTTAAGAACAAGTGCACGGACGACTCCCTTCCTCCCCTGCTCCCAGCAGTGGGTGTGGACACCTGGAGAAAAAACACTTCAAATTGTCTCTTCAAATGTCCATGGAGGTCTTTAAAATACAGACTTGGAAAACAAAAACAAACCCCAAAGCCATAAAACTCTGGGGCTAACTTTTAATTTTCAACCTCTTCCTTTCCTTTCCAACAAATAAAATTTCTTACAGGTTGTTTTAGTTTCTTGGAGCTGCCTTAAGAAAAACTCGCAAAGCAGGTGACATAAAAAAATAGAAATTTATGCTCTCAGTTCTGGAGTCCAGAGGTCTGAAATCAAGGTATGGGCAGTGCCACCCTCTCTCCAGAGGCTCTAGGGGAACATCCTTCTTCCTCTTCCAGCTCCTGGCGTTCCCAGGCGTCCCTTAGTTTGTGGCTGTATCACTCCAATCTCTGCTTCTGTTCTCTCATAACCTTCTCTGTGTCTGTGACTCTCTTCCATCCCTTACAAGGATACCAGTCATTGGATTTCATCCCGCCCAAATCCAGGATGATCCCATCTTAAGATCTTTAACTTAATCACACCTGAAAAGATCCTTTTCCCAAATAACTCACATTCACACTTTCTGGGGGGTAGGATCTGGGTATATGATTTGGGGAAAACATCGTTCAACCCACTACTTAGATATATGAGATATACTCTAAAAATCGGTCAGATTAAATACAGAGTGCATTTTTGTCAAACTCTTAAAATAACAGAGAAATATATTTTAAGAGTAATTTCCAAGTGCTACTATTTGGTTAAGATTTTGATCTTAAACTTTTATTTCCTGGTCTGTTTGGTTTAAACAAGGGTTTAAGACTAGAGTCACACTTTCCACTCAGACCGAGGATTCCAGGGGGCTGGGCTGGGATGAGTGTCCAAGTCAGAATGGGTGTCCCCAGTCCTCTTGTCAGGACATCCCCTGGAAAGTCTGCAAAACCCTGCTTTGCAAATCAATCCCCTTTTCTCCCCTTTTCACCCCTTTTCACTTGATATGCCAAGTCAGGTTGCCTTCTCTGTTAGGCCAACAATCAATCCCCATTGTGTTATACGTCATCTGCATTTAACCTTCCAGAACTCCACCACCAGCCTTACCCATGCTGCTCTGAGGTGCAAACCTGACAGGAGCAGATTTTGGGAACGTGATCTTTTCAGAAATCAAGGCCAATGTTCCCTTGGAGATGATGCTCCTTTTCCTGAGTAACTACAGCATAAAATGTTTTGTTTATTGTTTTACCAGATAGTGATTCTCAGAGTACATCTTATTAGTGGCTGGTTAAGGTCGTATTTCTTGATTAAGCCAACTCATTAACTCACTTTTTACCTCTATTGTGAGCAGTGACCTACATCTCTCCAATTGCAGCTTGGTGTGCATGGGGTGCCAGGCATGAGCTGAAGGCTTTTAACACAGAAATAAACTTTACTGTTGTGGATGCCTGGTGTGTTGAGGGGAAATTTTGGTTAGTTTTTCCTTTTAAAATCTGAGGCTTTCGACAGAAATAAACCTCACTGACTCTGCATGTGTACTGCTTGGATGAAAAAATTTTGGTTCAGCTACGTGTTTTAAAATCTAATACTTGTGAGCCGTCTCTCTATCCACCACTCTTTAGTGAAGACCTACTTTGTGCCAGGCATTGTGCTAGGTATATGATGCTGCCTTGAGACATCTACCATTTAATTAAGGAGAGGAGACAGACAATGGAAGATGTGGCAATGACATAAGGGAGATAAATCACATGTCAGGGTAAGGTAGGGCAGTGTAAGGCGAAATCCCCGAAAGAGTGGTGAACAGAGGCATCGTACTTTCCATTGTGCAATGATGGTGCTGTGCTGGTTTCAAGCAAGCATCCAAGGGCTAGCTGACCTCTGGTTGCAACATTAAAATTGCCTCCAGAAACAGATCAGAGGTCATGTTCATTGCTTCAGTCAGACGATGATGAAATTGGACTCAGCCCAGTAAAAAACTTAGAAACAACTAGAGAAGTAAGGGATGATGATTAACCAAGTTAATCTTGGTTAATCAAAACTTGGATATGTTAACCAAGTTTTGTTCATTTTACATTTTCTATGAGCACAGACCTCATAGGATCTATCAGCTGATATTTATTGAGGATTGGAATTCAGGACAAAGGGATGCCTGCTTTAATCGAAATAAGGGCATTGCTGAGCTGATAAGTTCCACACCCACTAGAGCTGGAAGACTTCTCAGGAAGGATTTAATCAAGGGTAAGTATGCCCATTTGGAAGAGTCGGGTCTGGGGAGGTAGGGAAAGCAGGGGTTAAAGCTGATAGAAAGAACAGAGCTGGGAAGATTCTGAGATGTCATAGAGGACTCAGATGTGATTGGAGGTCTTTAACCTAAGCCAATGTTTCCCAAAAGGTGTTCCTTGAATCTTTGAAATGCTAGTGCTGAAAGATACCCTGAAAAAGGAAAAAAAGAAAAAGAAAAAGGATCTCGGTCTACTAAGTAAGCCTGCAGAGTCATAAGAAATTTCAACTTTTAGAGGCAGAGTTAGTAAGACCAAATTCTGACTTTTCCCATGAAATCCAAAGACTCAAAAAGAACAAGCTAAAATGTAAAACTAAAATCATTTCCAGGTTTCAGTTCAAATGACCACTCTACAAAGATGTGAAACTGCACATTCTTAAAATAAGGATGAGATATTTAAGGGTGCTTTGTGGGCCATGGCTCAGGTGGAGGCTGTGAGGAAACTGGTGCAGGACTGCAGATGTCCAGAGATGCCCTCCTACACCCAGTGCCTCGAGCCTGCTTTCTCCTCCTGGTGGCTGCCTGACCAGCAACCAAGGCTGCTTCAGGGGTACAGGGCCCTGTCCCCATACAAATTCTAGTTACTAAATTTATTTTAAGACTTCTAGGGCTTCCCTGGTAGCGCATGGTTAAGAATCTGCCTGCCAATGCAGGGGACACGGGTTCGAGCCCTGGTCGGGGAAGATCCCACATGCTGGGGAGCAACTAAGCCCATGCATCACAACTACTGAAGCCCGCGAGCCGCAATTACAAAAGCCCTTGCACCTAGAGCCCTTGCTCCACAGCAAGAGAAACCACTGCAATGAGAAGCCCGCGCCCTCTTGCCACAACTAGAGAAAGCCCGCGCGCAGCAATGAAGACCAAATGCAGCCAAAAATAATAAATAAATAAAATAAATTAAAAAAAAAAGACTCCTAGCCTCGTGTGAGGTCAAGTGCTTTATGGAACCTCCAGAGTGATGGGCAGGGAAGCGGCACCTTTGACTTGTTTATCCCCCTCAGGACACGTGACTGTTCCACACTATCCAGGCACTGTCTCTTTTTGTTTCAATCTAGGGACCATTTCTGTTTTCTACTTGCCAAATAAACTCTTCCCAGCTAACCTCAAATCTCCCACCATGAGTTAAGGTGGCAAACACACCTCCATGGTCTCTGAGAACATTACTGTGTGACAACAAAACTGTTCAAAAGGGTGACCCAGAGACATAGCAAAAAACTTAGGTTAGATTTCATATTCACTTATTTCATGAATATTTCTGTGCCAAACTCACTAGGTGTTTTCATCTTCGTACATTCTCTGCTCAGAACATACACACTTTCAACAAGAGTTATTGTTAAAGTTCCTGAATGGGTGTGCTTCAGTTATCTGAGAAATTTTATATTTTTGAATATTTTTTGAGTATCCCCCACATCGACAGCTACATTAGCAATTCTACGACATGCTTTGAATGTGATGTCTTATCTCAGTCACTGCCTGTTACTACAGATTAATCGATCTGTATGAGACCATTTTAATTAGGCCCTCTCTCGTCTAGGGAAGAGAACATCCAGTAGGAATAAGTAAATAAGATTCTGAATACTACGCATTTAAGTGTGGATATCCTGCTTGATGTTTAGCTCACATGATATGTGATAATGAAATTGGTTCTAGAAGTTGGGAAGTGTTGAAACCATGGAGATGAAAGATGTAATGAGAAATACAGGTGTATTGCTTAGAGACCACCTAACACATCTAGTTGCCAACCTAAGGGGCTAAATTTAGATGCGGGAACAAAGCACACATGTTAAAGGAAGCTTGCTCCTTCTCTTGATCCGTGGGATAGAACAGGCCACCTGGATATGAAACAACCAGAATTGCAAGTGGAGGTTAGTTAGCAGGGTGTTCTGGTCTCCAACTACTGTGTTATCTTGGGACCTCCCCTCTCTGGGCCTCAGTTTACTCGCCTGTAAATTGAGGGGTGTCCCAGCTTTGCGAAGCCTAAGAACACTCAGAACCCAGAAAATCTCTTTGTTCATAGGAAAATTGTTCTTGGAAGACAAATCACTAAAAGGCTGAAAGTCACAGCCGTTCTGGATGCAGGGTGGTGGGCCCGGTGCTTTCCCCTTCCACTTCCCATCCCTGTGACCCCAGTACAGGAAGAACAGCCAGTCCTTAAGAGAGCACAGCTTTGCTTCTCCAAATCCCCACACTGCACATTGCTCCAGTCTCTATCATTTGTGGCAAGCTGCCCCAAAGTGCATGCCTCATTCAGGGCCATGAAGCCACTCACAGGTCTTATGGGGCAGGATTCATTCTGGGCTAGCCTAGCACTTCCTGGGCTTTGCGTGGCGTCAACAGGATTATTTAGTGGTACCTTGGCTGGTAGACTGGCTGGTCTGGAGGATCCAAAATCCCTTCCCTCACATATCTGTGACTCAATGGAGATGGCAGAGATTGGGATCTGGCAGCATTGTCACCGCTGTGCACATGGTCTCTCCAGCACCACATTCTCGCACACTTGGACATCTTATATGAGGGCGTCCTTCTGGGGGCTCATATCCCAGGATGTCACATCCCTCTCCCTAATTCAATCTACATGCTTCAGGCTTCATACACAGCTGAAGCATACCCAGTGAAAACAGGGTAAAGACAGGTCCTGTGATGTAATAAAAGCTACATATTTGGTCCCTGTCCCTGGTTCCTAGCATACAGCTCCTGAAATCCTTGGAATCTCTGGAGTGATAAGAGTGTCTCTTATTGCTAATGAGATAACTTTGGGAGCTGAGGGTCCTTCATGGGTGGCCTCAGGGTAGGGGCTGGTCTCCAGAAAGACCCAGGTGGAACGTTCAGCCCCATCCCTCAACTTCCAGGGAGGGGAGAGGAACTATAGATTGAGCTCAAGCACCAAAACCTATGATTTAATCAACGATGCTTACATAGTGGAATGTCCATAGAAACCTCTCACTGATGGGGTTCTGGGAGCTTCTGGGGTGGTGAAGGGAGGTTCTGAGAGGGTGTTGCACCCAGAGAGGACATGGAAGCTCCCACTTCCCATTCTCTCTCACTGCCTTGTGCATCTTCCATCTGGCTCTTCCTGAATTATATCCTTTATAATAAACTAGTAATAGGTAACTAAACAGTTTCCTGAGTTCTGTGGGTCATTCTGGCAAATTATCAAACCAGAGGAGGGGGGCATGGGAACCCCATGAATTTACAGCAGGGTGATCAGAAGTACAGGAGACAACCTGGTGTCAGAAGTGAGGGCAATCTTGCCAGATTGAGCCCTTAACCTACGGGTCTGTGCTATCTCCAGGACACCCGGCTGGTGTCAGAGAATTGGAGAATTGGTGTTGGAAAAGACCCTATGCATTTGGTGCCAGAAGCATTGTGAGGGAAATGCTCGCTCGAGTCCCACAGCTTTCCTCAGCCTGGAGGTGAGTGAGTGGAAAGGCAGGGCTCCTCAAAGAATTTGAGTGGAGGCATGACCTCCTCTGTCAGACCCCCCCCCTCCTCCATGGGCCCCCATTCACCTTCTCTATTACCCAGCCCAGGGTCCCTCAAACTGTCATGTGTGCACAGATCACCTGGGGATCTTGTTAAAATGGAGGTTTTGACCACAGGTCAGGGATCAGGCCTGAAACTCTGCCTTGTTAGCCAGTTCACAGGTGATGCCACTTCAAGTGTTAAGGTCCTGGGCCCTCTGTCCTCACAGATGTTTCTGATGTCGAATCTCAGCTGCTGATGCCTCTAGCTTCCTTCCCAGTCCCCAATTTACGCAGAACACTTTCAGCTCCTGCCCTTCTCTGTTACCATCTCACAGAGGCAAAACGATGCTGGGTGTAAAAGCCATGCACCAGAATTTATTTTCATCAGTGAGAACACACTTCAGTATATGTATGAATGAAAGTGTGGGGACAGTGCACGTTTTGTGCACAGCAGTGCTGAGCATGGACAGGATTTCTGCAGCATTGTGGAGCAGAGATGAAGGCATTGCAAATATGGTGGCTTGGGAGCAGGCAGGAGGGATTCCCCCAAACTTCAGACGTGTCCCCCAAACTAGAGTCAGTCACAGCCTCCTTGCTCTGGGCCAGCCATAAAAAGCTTCATAGAGAATAGGGGTGCAGCATTGGTACAGAGGCTGCTCTGTCACATGGGCTGTGAGGCTGGAGAAGTTGCCTGGAACCTCTGCAAACCTCGATTTTTCATTGGTCAAGGGTGGCTGCTGATCCCTGCCCAGCAGGCTTGGAAGGGTATCCTAATGAAGGAAAGGGCTTTTGTGATGAAACTTTTTAAAGGCTTATCATTGAAAATGCTGAAAGTACCAATGTCAGGGGTGAGTCCAAAGGGAGGTGGAGACCTTGGAGGCAGCAGAAGGGACATGGCGAGGAGGTGGCATCAGTAACGACACAGGACTACCAAGAGGAGACAAGAGTGTCTGAGCAGAGGTGATAGTGAACAGAAGGCTGTGATCACCCTTCCTGGCCCATGAATGAATGAAGGATAGAGGAAGCAGCCATCTCTTAGAGATGGCTTCCAGGTCTGGGACATTGTCGAGTAAAACTGAGCTACATCATGGAAGTTTAGGGGATGGGAACATGCCAGCCCAAACGTGTCATTTGGCATAAGGATTGTTTTGAGTTGGAGGCAAATAAGAATCAACAGATACAGAAAGATGCCTTCCCAGAGCTTCCCTTATCTGACTAAAAGCAGAAACTTCTGAGAAATGGGAGTGCCATAAATCCCCTCTCCTGGGAAAGTTTTATGACCGTGAAGAAGATGGAAAGCTGGCACCAAGATGGGCCTTCGCAGACAACTCTTACTCCACAAATGCCCCCATATATTGACCTTCCCACAGTTCAACCTCTTTTGCTTTGTCTTGTCACTTCTCTACAAATCTATTGTTCTTCTGTTAAGATGCTGTATAAGCCCCCAAGTTGTAACTACGTCTTTGAGTAACTCATCTGTGAGTTTGTCCCGCATGAAGGCAGGCTGCATGCAATTATAAACTCTGCTTGTTTCCTTCCTGTTGATTTGTTTTTTGCCAGTCTAATTTGTAGTGCTCCAGCCAAGGAACCTAAGATGGGTAGAGGAAAACATGTTTTCCTTCCCTATGGAAGGACTTGGGAAATGTTTTTCTTTCCCCATGCAAACAAAGGTGATTTTGTTATTCATTAATAGATCAGTAGGGAGATGGCAGTGGAGGGCACAGGAAGGAATAAGATCTATGCAGAGGACATATTACCTACAGCCATGTGTCCATCATGAGTCGAGGAACCTGGAATCACAGAGGAGGCCTTGAAGGGAGGGTAACAACTCTGAAGGGGAGTTTTGGTGTGAATAAAGGGGTTTGTAGAATAGAAAGCCTTCAAGTCCAGCTGAGGTTAGATTTGGCTCAGGTGGTGGCTCTCAGCTCCAGGAAGGGTGCTGCTGGCACCCTCTCTACCTTGCTCACTGCTGCATCTGCAGGACCGGCACGCACTCCAGGGTTTCTCTTGAACGAAAGGAGAGTGAGTTACTCCAGAAATGCCTGTTTTGTGAAGACTCACTGAAGCAGGGGGAGAAAGATTTGCCCTTAGGGTGACATTAGGATGGAATCTTATGTGTATTCATAAGCACATTTGAATTCTGGAAACTATTAAATTGGATGCAGATCTCAGCTTTCAGTATGTGGATGCTGGGAATCCCAGCTTTGTTCATTTATTGTTTTATTACTCTTGCAAGCTTCTGAAAATGAAGAGCTCCCATTCTGCCATATTTCAGATCATGATTCAAAGAAAAATTATTTGCAGCCAACAAAGAAAAACAATGAAGCTCCAAGTAGCATTCTTCGAGAAGCAATTTAACTGATGATCAACACTGATTTAGGTGACACCTGGTTTACTGCAGGATAATGCAGAAGTGCCCTCATGTAACAGTCCAAAGGTGATGAGGCCTCAAAGACAGCCTGGGTGTAGGTCAAGTTCAAGCTGCTTGTGTAGGGTTGGGATAGAGGGGCTCTCTATCAGGATCATAACAAGGCAATCCAGAAAGGGGAATGTTGATGTTCACACTTCTCTATTGATTTCCTTCATGTCTCAGTGACAGATTCTGTTTGCCCATGCTGGCCACAACTGCATTCTGGCCCCATGGGCTCTTCGGAATATTTGTCACTGCACATAAAGAGGCTGCCTTTCTGTACTCTCCCCTTGGACCTGGGGAGCTCTGCAATTACTGCGGGAATGGCCTGCATGGTTGATGAGGCTGTGTTAGAAGAGGTGACATGGCTTCTTCCTGGGCTTCTCTCAGGACCCCTGCCTTGGGCCACTGTTGTGGGGCATCTGGTTCCACTGGCACGGCTGTGGAACAAAGATGCACAATCCCCAGCAAGCCTGTCCACACTGCAGGTTTGTGAGCTAAATAAATGCTGGTGTTCTTTTAAGTCTCTGAGTTTTGAGGAGGTTTGATATACAGCTACAGGGAACAAGAAGCATCTCTATGGATCTTCTCAGACACTCTCATTTCAGGATATTTTATAGGCCAGGAATGGGAGAGAAAGAGGAGGTACTCCCTCCCGTTCATCCCCATCATTGACCTCAGTGTGTCTGCTTTCCACAACCCTCTAGAATTCCTTAGCAGGTCCCTAGGGCTTCGGTCATTTTGTTGTTATATTTTTAAGGCTCTTTGTATATATGTTTGTTTGCTTGTCCCCTAATACATGAAAATATAAATGACATCCAGGAATCGAAAGAGAGGGAGACCAGTCAAGTCTCCTCATCCATCTGTATCCTTCAGCGTCTTGGCAGGACACATTCGAGATCATTTGTCTGAAAAGAGGAGATACATGATCTCTGAGATGAAGAGACTCTTTGCAGAGTTGGGTAAAAATCTAAAAAGGGGTGTGAGGCACAGGGGACTAGTGCGAATTAGCCCCCAAGGCCTGAAGGGCAGAAATAATGTGCCACTGATGTCAGAGCCTGGTGAGGACTTGGAATTGTGTCAAGGGGCCACACAGAGCGCATTCGGTTTCTGACTGGAGGGAGGCAGAAAAAGGAGAGAACAAGAACCTGACTTTTCTCTCTTCCCGTCCCCAGCCTCTCATTGGCTGAGCCCAGCTGGAAACCAGGAAGTGAAGGAGCCCAGGTGATGCCGTATTTGGGGTCAACTTCCCTGGATGAACAAAGCTGAGAGTGAGGCTGGGAGCTAACCAAGAATGCAGCCTTCCTGCCTCCACTGCGCTGCTGGTTCAGGGCTCAAATAGTCAGGGAGATGTTCCCGAGGTCAGGCTTTAAATTTGCTTAGGTTTTGAACAAAAGGGAGTTTTTGAGATAACAACCATGAGAGCCTCATAATAATAAAGTCCCTAAGTAATGAATAACATCTAGTTCGAATGAAAAGCTTGCTTCAAATGAATACCAGAAATGAATTTCTTGTAGTAAAATTTTTCAAAGCCTGATCTTCTAATGAGCTCTAAGTTTTACCAAATTCTTAAAAATCAATTTTTACCCTATTTGAGAATTGAGATGGGCTTCAAGATTCCTGGCCCCTGGTGGACACCACCTCCTCTCAGTTATTCAGTCGAACACTAACCTAAGTCTTTGTAAGAAGGAATTTTGCAGTTGTAATTAAGGTCCCCATCAGTTGATCTTAAAAAGATCATCCTTGGTGGGCCTGACCTAGTCAGGCAAGCCCTTGAAAAGGACTAGATTGAAAAAGGATTCAATGTGAGGTAGATTCTCAATATAATGCACCTTTGGGAAAAGCTTAGTAAGCTCAGAGGTGCCCCATTTATCTGAACTGATACAAATTTTGAACCATCATTAAATTTCACAGATATTGTAATTTATCTAAATAATATGTTGCAAGCATTTGAAACAACCAATCACATAATAAAAGGTCTTTGCAAATTAAAAATATAAAGAAAGACAGATTCTCCACTGCTGGCTGAGTGGCTCTCTGGCTGACAACAGTGAGGAAATGGTGACCTCAGTTCTACAACCACAAGGAACTGAAATCTGCCACAACTATGTGAACTTGGAAGGGGACTCTGAGCTCCAGATGAGAGTGCTGCAGCTAGCCGACACATTGATATTAGTCTTGTGGGACCCTGAGCAGATAACCCAGTCATGCTGTGCTGGACCATGACCCACAAAACTGTGAACTGATAAATGGGTGTTGTTCTAAGTCACAAATTTATGGTAATTTGTTACATGGCAATAGACAACTAATACAAACTCCATGAATGTGAATCCCCCTCATAGATATTATCCCATCTTCCCAATGTTTCCTCTCTGTTCCCTCACATAACAGGTTCACTAGACCCAAGATGAACAGCTTGCGTCTTGTCCCAGCATCTTCCCTGCTTGGTGCCCTTTCCCTCCCAGGGTACCAAGCTGGGATGCTGTATTAAATGGTCATCCCAATCAGAAGTTATCTCCCTGACAGTCTCTGGGTCAGGATTTCCGGTCCAAATTTTGCCCAAGCAACAAATGAATGCCAGATGTGTGGAACATCTGACTGTTGTCACTCTCAGGTATCTTGGAAGAAAACTGTCTAGAAAAAATGTAAAATTGTTTATTGCTTTTATTGATCTTACTATTTTAGACTCTGTAGTCAGAACTGGCTGTAGATTAAGATACTTGAGCCAGAGACTTTCAGTTGAGGTGTCTATGCAAACTTGCATTTTGACACTGCAGTGAGCATCTGGGGAAAGCTATCTCTGTCTGGGACAACAGGTGTGGACCATGTGAACTCACACCCACATGAACTGAGGTTTAGTCATTCTGCCTTTTTCACTTATCAAGGTATGGTTTGACCCGCTTCGACCAAAAGTTAGAATTCAATATCATTTAGTGGTTTATACACTTTTGTGTTTTTACTCTGATGAAGGAGGAATGACCAGTTAGTTCTATTATTAAATGTCATTACTATTAGTGACTAAAGAGAAAATGGTAATAGTGATTTCTTACCTGGAAAGGAAGTGGGTGCCTGGACAAAGGGGACTATGAGGTACTTTTTATTCTTTGTTCCACTTAAATTTTGTACTTTGTATAGGTGTTGCCTATCAAAAATAAATTAATAATTTAAAAAACGCATAATCTCAACTATCATAAAATTAAAATAATTCTGTTTGGCTCAAGCCTTCCAGAATTTGTTTATATCTAACACTTCTATAGAGTAGATAAATTAATTTACTGATTTAAGAATCTATGCTTTCGACA
Organism: Platanista minor; assembly: GCA_004363435.1. Classification (NCBI taxonomy): domain Eukaryota; kingdom Metazoa; phylum Chordata; class Mammalia; order Artiodactyla; family Platanistidae; genus Platanista; species Platanista minor. The sequence continues at coordinate 7,156 of RJWK010019152.1, read as the reverse complement.
AAATGATCCTGATCGTTTCAATAAGAAGCTATATTTCTCAAAAATAAATGCTGAGTTTTAAAATTTTATTTATTTATTTTTGGCTGCATTGGGTCGTCATTGCTGTGCGTGGGCTTTCTCTAGTTGCGGCGAGTGGGGGCTACTCTTCGTTGCGGTGCACAGGCTTCTCATTGCGGTGGCTTCTCTTTGTTGCGGAGCACGGGCTCTAGGCACGTGGGCTTCAGTAGTAGCGGCACGCGGACTCAGTAGTTGTGGTACATGGGCTTAGTTGCTCCGCGGCATGTGGGATCTTTCTGGAACAGGGCTCTAACCCTTGTCCCCTGCATTGGCAGGCTGATTCGTAACAACTGCATCACCAGGAAAGCCCAAATGCTGTTTTTTTTGTGTGTGTGTGTGACTTGAAAGATGTGTGATAACAGCTGCCTTGAAAATGATACCGATTACAATGGCTGACAATTAATATGGCACTTACTAGATCTGGGGCACTATTCTAAGTACTTTTTCCTACATTAGCTTATTGAATGTCATAGCAACCCCCTGAAGTGGTACTGTTGACATTCCCAGGTTACAGATGAAGAAACTGAAGTACTGAAATGTTAAGTAACAAGATATCATGGTTAGCAGGGCATCCAAAAGCAGTCTGTGTAGCTCCACCTGCACTCAGCACATCCAGGTCTTTTGAGTCAAAAATATTTCAGCCACATATTCAATACAGTGGCCAGCACACAAACTGTAATGTGTGGTGGTTATCATGGTGTGTATAAAAGCCTGATTCTCAGAACTCATTTGGACACAGCAGGTTTGTGGTGATGCTCAATAGCCTACTTTTTGAATAAGCTGATTCTTATTTGGAGAATCTGTGGGCTACAATATAAAATAAATCTACTCTATAGTATAACCTTGCTAACTTGGACATTGGATCTATGTTCTTCAGAGATCAAAAGATTAACATGGAAATAAATGCCTGATGTAGACCAGGGTCTGGGGAGATGGCCTAGAGCTAAGGAAATTACTTCAGGAAGGTGGGATAGTTTTGATAAGGACACTCTTGGGTCCACTTCAATAAATGGATGATTGGTCAATAACCAATCTCTACTTCTCGTACCTGCCAAGTTCTTGTTGAAAGTTTGCATAAGAGATGTAGAATGTATGGAAAAATATGTATCAAATATGTGATTTGATAGAAATCTTAGGTTTTATGGGGGGAATAAGTGACATTACTGTAAAAGGGGAATAACTGAATTTGAATTTTGACCATTTGAATTTGAATTTTCCTCCAGATTGAATTTTGAATTTGACCATCTGAATTTTGCTTCCCCAGCCCCAACCTAGAGAGTTGTGTGTGCTGTTGTCGTAATTTTACTTCTATTAAAGGATGCTACGAGAAAGAGTTGTGTGGAACCCCATGTACTTTCACATTGTGAGAATGTTATCTATTACAGGGTTTCTCAAACTTGAGAGAGGTTAAGAATCACTTGGAGAGTTTTTAAACACAGACTGCTGGTCCCCACAGGAATTTCTCATTCAGATGTGAGGTGAGTTTGCCTTTCCAAGAAGTTCCCATGTGATGCTGATGCTGTTGGTCAGGGGATCTCATGCAAGATGTTTCAGAACTTAGAGTTGAAAAAACTTTGCTGCCCTCACAGGTCTGGCTTGCTTCCTCCTTATTAATAATGGGAACTATGCATCTGTATTCCTCTTTTCACTTTTACTGCTGGGAGCTAAATTTGTGGTTTAGCTTTCTTATCTGTGAAGGCCTCTGTAGTGACTCCTCAAAATTCATGTTCACTCAGAATCTAAGAATGTGATATTGGGCTTCCCTGGTGGCGCGGTGGTTGGGAGTCCACCTGCCAATGCAGGGGACACGGGTTCATGCCCCGGTCCGGGAAGGTCCCGTGTGCCGCGGGGCGGCTGGGCCCGTGGGCCATGGCCGTTGAGCCTGCGCGTCCGGAGCCTGTGCTCTGCAGCGGGAGAGGCCAGAGCGGTGAGAGGCCCGTGTACCGCAAAAAAAAAAAAAAAAAAAAGAATGTGATATTATTTTGAAATAGAGTCTTTGCAGATATAATTAGTTAAGGATCTTAGAATGAAATCATCCTGAATTTAAGGTGGGCCCTAAATCCAAAGAATGGTGTCCTTATAAGAAGAGGACACAGAGAGACACAGAAGAAATGGCCATGTCAGGATGGAGACAGCTATTCGAAGCGATTCAACCACAATCCAAGGAACTCGTAGAGCCATGAGAAACTGGTAGAGGCAAGAAAGGATCCTTCCATGGAGTTTTTGAGGCAGCATTGCCCTTCTGATAGCATGTTTCAGACTTCTGGCTGCCAGAACTGTGAGAGAATTAATTTCTGTTGTTTTAACCACCTGGTTTGTAATCTCTCTCTCTCTCTCTCTCTCTCTCTCTCTCTCTCTCTCTCTGTCTGTCTTTCTTTATCTCTATCTATATATGTGTACGCGTTTGTGTTTGTGTGTGTATACTTTCAATGTATATATTTGGAGATGTCAATGAAAAATTAATCAATAGTCAACCAAAAAGAGAAGTAGAGAATGTCATTCAAGCGAACCTGAGAATTATAATCTGGGTGAAAGTTTTTCAGCAATCTCTGAGGACTCTTCCACTTGTTAGAAGTTGAAAGCGTAGTCATATACATTTTCAAGACAAAGGATCGTAAATCAAAATGACACACTGACACACTGACATTTCACATAAAGTTCACCAAAGGTACTTAGTCCAGATCTGTACATATGAAGTGAGCAGCAAGATGCCATGACCCCTTACAGAATTAGGAAAAGAAAAAATTAATCTTCTAAAGGGTTACATTGCTGGCATTAGAAGAATGAAAACAACAACATTCATCTTTATGGTTGAGCAGGCATTCCCACCTTTGAGAAGGTCTGGGTACTATGTAACACAGATGCAGATTGCACATTAGGGAGGGCCCAATACATGCAGGGAATATGTTATGCTTAAATTTTCTTGTCCTGCCTTAAAATATAACTTTTATTCCATCAGAGCCATTTCAGAGTAGGTTGAAGACAGCATGTTACTTCACTTCTAAATACTCCTGTGTTTTTAAAGAGTGATGGAGACATACCAAAAATGGCATCAACACCAAATCTGGGATGATTGAGCATCAGAATAATTAACAACAAAAACAGATTACAACTTACTGATGCAGTGGAATGACTACTAAGAAATAAAATGGTATTTTAGAAAAAAGAAATCTGACAGAATCCACCTTAACCAAACAACCAAAGTTAACATCACCAGAATTGGGACAAACTGATACCATGTGCCTCTTGATATAAGGCGTTGTGAAAGTATACTTTGATAGTATTCCTTCTAAAACCTAATTATGAGACAACATCAGACAAACCAGAACTGAGGGACATTCTACGAAACTAGTGTAAGGAAAATGAATTGTAATTTAAATATTACAAAGTCATAAAAGACAAAAGCTGAGGAGCTGTTCCAGATTAATAGAGATTAAAGGGATATGAAACAAAATGTATTGTATAATTATGGATTTGATCAAAAACCAGAAAAAAAAAAGGGCCACATAAAGAACATTATTGGGACAACTGGCAACAGTAGGCAGTGTTCTGTAGATTAGATAATAGCATTGTGCCAAAGTTAAATTTCTTGGTTTTGATGATTGTGTTGTGGTTATGTAAGAGAATGTTCTTGTTCTTAGGAAATTCTTACACTTTAAAACTTTAATTGTAATATATATTTTCGTTATTTTTTTGCCTTTTAAATTTTTTACGGCTTTTTATTTTTTCCTTTAATATTTTATTATAAACATTGAAAAGTATGATAATGTTATGGGCTGAACTGTGTCCCTCCAAAATTTATACCTTGGAGTCCTAACCCTCAGTACCTCACAGTGAGGCTATATTTGGAGGTAGGGTCTTTAAGGAGGTAATTAAGTTAAACTGAGGTCATTAGAGTGGGCTCTAATCCAATATGATTGGTGTCCTTAGGGAAAAGATATGCAGACAAGAAGAGTGGGAACAACACCATGTGAAGATACAGGGAAAAGACTGTTGTATATGAGCCAAGGAGAGAGGCCTCAGGAGAAACCAACCCTGCCCACAACTTGATCTCAGACTTCCAACCTCTAGGACTGGGAGAAATAAATTTCGGTTGCTTAAGCTGCCCAGTGTGTAGAACTTTGTTATGGCTGACCTAGCTAACTAATACAGATTTATACAGTAGAATTTATGAAAGTCATAGAGTTTAAGTAATAATACTACTAATGATGATGATGATAATAATAATAATAAACAACCAAGTTCCTCTGTTTACCACTCAAACTAAAAATTAAAACATTATCTAGGGGATCTTCAAGATGGCGGAGGAGTAAGACATGGAGATCAACTTCCTCCCCACAAATGCATCAGAAATACATCTACATGTGGAACAACTCCTACAGAACACCTACTGAACGCTGGCAGAAGACCTCAGACTTCCCAAAAGGCAAGAAACTACCCATATACCTGGGTAGGGCAAAAGAAAAAGAAAAAACAGAGACAAAAGTATAGGGACGGGACCTGCACTTCTGGGAGGGAGCTGTGAAGGAGGAAAGGTATCCACACACTAGGAAGACCCTTCACTGGTGGAGATGGCAGGTGGCGGGGGGGAAGCTACGGAGCCATGGAGGAGAGTGTAGCAATAGGTGTGCGGAAGGCAAAGCGGAGAGATTCTTGCACAGAGGATCAGTGCTGACCAGCACTTACCAGCCCAAGAGGCTTCTCTGTTCACTCACTGGGGCAGGCGGGGCCTGGGAGCTGAGGCTCGGGCTTCCGAGTTCAGATCCCAGGGAGTGGACTGGGGTTGGTGTGTGAACACAGCCTGCAGGGGGCTAGTGCACCACAGCTAGCCGGGAGGGAGTCCGGGAAAAAGTCTGGACCTGCCGAAGAGGCAAGAGACCATTGTTTAGGGGTGTGCCAGGAGAGGAGATTCAGAACACCGCCTAAACAAGCTCCAGAGACAGGCGCAAGCCGTGGATATCAGCACGGACACCAGAGACTGGCATGAGACACTAAGGCTGCTACTGCCTCCACCAAGAAACCTGTGAGCAAGCACAGGTCACTGTCCACACTTCCCCTCCCAGGAGACTGTGCAGCCCGTCACTGCCAGGGTCTCATGATCCAGGGACAACTTCACTAGGAGAACACACAGCTCGCCTCAGGCTGTTGCAACGTCACACAGGTCTCCGCTGCTGCAGGCTTGCCCCGCATTCTGTACACCTCCCTCCCACAGGTCTGAGTGAGCCAGAGCCCCCTAATCAGCTGCTACTTTACCCCGTCCTGAGTGAAGAACAGATGCCCTCAGGCGACCAACATGGGGAAGCGAGGCCAAATCCAAAGCTGAACCCCAGGAGCTGTGTGAACAAAGAAGAGAAAGGGAAGTCTCTCCCAGCAGCCTCAGGAGGAGCAGATTAAATCTGCACAATCAACTTGATGTACCCTGCATCTCTGGAATACTGAATAGACAACAAATCATCCCAAAATGGAGATGGTAGACTTTGTGTGATTTTGTCTGTATAGTTTTGCTTTTACCATTTGTCCTAGGATTCTGTCTGTCCACTTTTTTTTTTTTTTTTTGGATAGTTTTTAGCACTTGTTATCATTGGCAGATTTGTTTTTTGGTTTGGTTGCTCTCTTCTTTCTTTCTTTCTTTTTTTTTATTACTTTTAAATTTTTTTATTCTTAATAATTTTTTTAGTTTTTAATAACTTTATTTTTTTCTTTCTTTATTTCTTTCTTTTATTCTCCCTTTTCTTCTAGCTGCGTGGCTGACAGGGTCTTGGTGCTCCGGCCATCTGTCAGGCCCGAGTCTCAGAGGTGGGAGAGCCGAGTTCAGGACATTGGTCCACCAGAGACCTCTGGGCTCCATGTAATATCAAATGGCGAAAGCTCTCCTAAAGATCTCCATCTCAATGCTAAGACCCAGCTCCACTGAATGACCAGCAAGCTACAGTGCTGGACACCCTATGCCAAACAACTAGCAAGACAGGAACACAACCCCACACATGAGCAGAGAGGCTGCCTAAAATGAAAATAAGTTCACAGACACCCGAAAACAAACCACCAGAAGCAGTCCTGCCCACAAGAAAGACAAGATCCATCCTCATTCCCCAGAACACAGGCACTAGTCCCTTCCATCAGGAAGCCTACACAACCCACTGACCCAACCCTAGCCACTGGGGGCAGACACCAAAAACAACGGGAACTACAAACCTGCAGCCTGTGAAAAGGAGACCCCAAACACAGTAAGTTAAGCAAAATGAGAAGACAGAAAAACACTCAGCAGATGAAGGAGCAAGGTAAAAACCCACCAGACAAAACAAATGAAGAGGAAATAGGCAGTCTACCTGAAAAAGAATTCAGAGTAATGACAGTAAAGATGATCCAAAATCTTGGAAATAGAAAGGAGAAAATACAAAAACGTTTAACAAGGACGTAGAAGAACTAAAGAGCAAACAAACAGTGATGAGCAACACAATAAATGAAATTAAAAATTCTCTAGAAGGAATCAATGCCAGAAATACTGAGGCAGAAGAACGGATAAGTTACCTGGAAGATAAAATAGTGGAAATAACTACCACAGAGCAGAATAGACAAAAAAGAATGAAAAGAATTGAGGACAGTCTCAGAGACCTCTGGGAAACATTAAATGCACCAACATTTGATTTATAGGGATCCCAGAAGAAGAAGAGAAAAAGAAAGGGACTGAGAAAATATTTGAAGAGATTATACTTGAAAACTTCCCTAATATGAGAAAGGAAATAGTCAATCAAGTCCAGGAAGCACGGAGAGTCCCATACAAGATAAATCCAGGGAGAAACATATTAATCAAACTCTCAAAAATTAAATACAAAGAAAAAATATTAAAAGTGGCAAGGGAAAAACAACAAATAACATACACGGGAATCCCCATAAGGTTAACAGCTGATCTTTCAGCAGAAACTCTGCAAGGTAGAAGGGAGTGGCAGGACATATTTAAAATGATGAAAGAGAAAAAGCTACAGCCAAGATTACTCTACCCAGCAAGGATTTCATTCAGATTTTTTTTTTTTTTTTTTTTTTTTTAATGGTGTAACAAAATTCTTTAATAAAATTTATAAAAATGAATATTTAAGAATAA
>RJWK010019151.1:0-32658 GCA_004363435.1 Platanista minor | reverse complement strand
CCACGAGGGAAGCCCCAATTTCCCCTTTTATAGCTGTTAGCAGTTGCCTTATGTATTGAGGTTCTCCTATGTTGGGTACATATACATTTATAATTGTTATATCTTCTTCTTGGATTGATCCTTGATCATTATGTAATGTCTTTCCTTATCTCTTGTAACATTCTTTATTTTAAAGTCTATTTTATCTGATATGAGTATTGCTATTCCAGCTTTCTTTTGATTTCCATTTGCGTGGAATATCTTTTTCCATCCCCTCACTTTCAGTCTGTATGTGTCTCTAGGTCTGAAGTGGGTCTCTTGTAGACAGCATATATATGGGTCTTGTTTTTGTATCCATTCAGCAAGCCTGTGTCTTTTGGCTGGAGCATTTAATCCATTCAGGTTTAAGGTAATTATCGATATGTATGTTCCTATGACCATTTTCTTAATTGTTCTGGGTTTGTTTTTGTAGGTCCTTTTCTTCTCTTGTGTTTCCCACTTTGAGAAGTTCCTTTCACATTTGTTGTAGAGCTGCTTTGGTGGTGCTGAATTCTCTCAGCTTTTGCTTGCCTGTAAGGTTTTAATTTCTCCATCGAATCTGAATGAGATCCTTGCCGGGTAGAGTAATCTTGGTTGTAATCTTCTTCCCTTTCATCCCTTTAGGTATATCATGCCACTCCCTTCTGCCTTTAGATTTCTACTGAGAAATCAGCTTTTAACCTGATGGGAGTTCCCTTGTATGTTATTTTTCATTTTTCCCTTGCTGCTTTCAATAATTTTTCTTTCTCTTTAATTTTTTGCCAATTTGATTACTATGTGTCTCGGTATGTTTCCCCTTGGGTTTATCCTGTATGGGACTCTCTGTGTTTCCTGGACTTGGGTGGCTATTTCCTTTCCCATGTTAGGGAAGTTTTTGACTATTATCTCTTCAAATATTTTCTCTGGTCCTTTCTCTCTCTCTTCTCCTTCTGAGACCCCTATAATGCGAATGTTGTTGTGTTTAATGTTGTCCCAGAGGTCTCTTAGGCTGTCTTCATTTCTTTTCATTCTTTTTTGTTTATTCTGTTCCGCAGCAGTGAGTTCCACCATTCTGTCTTCCAGGTCACTTTTCTGTTTTTCTGCCTCAATTATTCTGCTATTGATTCCTTCTAGTGTAGTTTTCATTTCAGTTATTGTATTGTTCATCTCTGTTTGTTTGTTCTTTAATTCTTCTAGGTCTTTGTTAAACATTTCTTGCATCTTCTCACTCTTTGCCTCCATTCATTTTCCGAGGTCCTGGATCATCTTCACTATTATTATTCTGAATTCTTTTTCAAGAAAGTTGCCTATCTCCACTTCATTTAGTTGTTTTTCTGGGGTTTTATCTTGTTCCTTCATCTGGTACATAGCCCTCTCTGGCTTTTCATCTTGTCTGTGTTTCTGTGAATGTGTTTTTTGTTCCACAGTCTGCAGGATTGTAGTTCTTCTTGCGTCTGCTGTCTGCCCTCTGGTGGATGAGGCTATCTAAGAGGCTTGTGCAAGTTTCCTGTTGGGAGGGACTGGTGGTAGGTAGAGCTGACTGTTTCTCTGCCTGGCAGAGCTCAGTAAAACTTTAATCCCCTTGTCTGCTGATGGGTGGGGCTGGGTTCTCTCCTGTTGGTTATTTGGCCTGAGGCCCTGGAGCCTACCTGGCTCTTTGGTGGGGCTAATGACTGACTCCGGGAGGCCTCACACCAAGAAGTACTTCCCAGAACTTCTGCTGCCAGTATCCTTGTCCCCACGGTGAGCCACAGCCACCCCCCGCCTCTGCAGGAGACCCTCCGACACTGGCAGGTAGGTCTGGTTCAGTCTCCCCTGGGGTCACTCCTCCTTCCCCTGAGTCCCTATGTGCACACTACTTTGTGTGTGCCCTCCAAGAGTGGAGTCTCTGTTTCCCTCAGTCCTGTTGAAATCCTGCAATCAAATCCCAGTAGCCTTCAAAGTCTGATTCTCTAGGAATTCCTCCTCCCTTTGCTGAACCCCCAGGTTGGGAAGCCTGACATGGCGATCAGAACCTTCACTCCAGTGGGTGGACTTCTGTGGTATAAGTGTTGTCCAGTTTGTGAGTCACCCACCCAGCAGTTATGGGATTTGATTTTACTGTGATTGTGGCCTTCCTACCATCTCATTGTGGCTTCTCCTTTGTCTTTCGATGTGGGTCATCTTTTTTGGTGGGTTCCAATATCTTTTTGTCTATGACTGTCCAGCAGCTAGTTGTGATTCTGGTGTTCCCACCAGAGGAGTGAGAACACGTCCTTCTACTCCGCCATCTTGGTTCAGTTGGGAGACAGTTTTTTCTAAAGTTAAGAAAAAGAAATGAAAACTCTTAGGGATGGAGTCATACGAATTTTTTACTATATGTTTCAATTTTAAACAATATCAATTAAATTACTGCTTTAAGTTATGTGAAAAGGCAAAACTATGGAACATTAAAAAGATCAGTATTTGTAAAGTGGGCCAGGGGATGGAGCGGGGAGGGAAGAAGATGGAGCACAGGAGATTTTAATGGCGATGAAGGTATTCTATATGATACTGTAATGGTGGATACATGTCATTATACATTTGTCAAAACCCAAAGAATGTACACCGAGTGAACTCGTATGTAAATTACAGACTTTAGTTAATAATAATCTATCAATGTTGGCTCAATTGTCACAAATGAACCACACTAATACAAGATGTTAAAAATAGAGGAAACTGTGTTTAAGGGGAGGGGTATATGAGAACACTCTGTACTTTCTGCTCAATGTCTCTGTAAACCTAAAACTACTTTTTTTTAAAAAGGCCATTAATTCAAAACAAAAACTAACAAAAATAGATCTAAAACATTTTTAAAATAAAATAGATTATTCAATTTACAATTAAATATCTTTTCCCTAATTCCAAATGTTTATAAACTATTTTCTTAAAGTCCAAAGAGTTTATAACATTTATATTCTATTCTTTATCCACCAATGTATTATTCGTAGGTTTTATGTTTAAATGAATTCAGGGCTCAAACTCAGTCCTTTCTTCATACATTCCCAAGTAGAGTTCTATATTTTAAATTATCCTTTAGTTGGATATTTTATTTTCAAGGAGAACTCAGAGGTGTGAGTTTTCTTAACATCATTCATGTCTCAGAATGAAGGTCTTCCTTTATTCTTCTCAAAAGTTTGGCTAACATTAAGATTCTTGGGTCACTATCATTTTCTCACATTTGGGGACAATTATCCTTTGTCTTTGAGAAGTGAGCAACACTAGAGAGAAAACTGAGCCAGCCTGATTCTTCCCACTTGAAGATGACTTACTTTTTTGAAATTCAGTAACTAGAATATGTTTTGATATCTAAAATTCTCTTGAAATTAACCTTGACATTCAGTAATTAGAATGTGTTTCAGTGTCCAACTTTCTGCTTCAGTTTTTCCTGGCATACAATGTAAAGAAAAGTTTAATGCCCTATTTCAAAAAATAAGCTATAAAATTTAGCTCTACACATATTTCTTTTTACACTTATTACAGCTTCTACTTTGAGAATAACATTATCCTTATGTTAGATAATTTTAATCTGTTATCCACATCGTTCATCTTCTTTCTAATAGCTTTGATCTGTTTCCTTACAGCCTGTGAAAATCTTTGGAGCTCCTGAGTTTGTCATTTGATACTCTCTAACCCTCCATATTTGATTTTCTTCATCCTCAAATTGGATGAGCATACCTTCTATATCTTCTCCAAGTCATGATAAACATTGGTTAGGACAGAACTCTGTTATAAGCTTAGAGACTTTGATTTTTTTAAAAAGTTGATTCAATTGAATTAATTGTACTTTAAACAGTACCATATTATCCCATCGTTTGTTTATACACAATGTTATAATGATAGATTTTGTCAACTGTCTTGGTAAAATTTAGATTTCCATCAATTGCTTTTCTCTGTTCTGTTAACCAACTAACCCTATCAAAATAGGAATTCATCACTGTTTGGTGAACCCCTAATAATCTCTGCTTTTACTTCTAGGTGCTCACCAACTATTTCTTCAATAATGCTTCCTAAAAGCTTAATTAAGACTGACATCACCTTACTAGTTAATATTTTATAGAAATGACATCTTAGTCTTTTTGAAAACCTGAAGATATTTCCCTGTCCTGAGTCTTCTAATAATATTCCCATTCTCAATGATCCTTGAAGGTCACCAGCAAAGGCTAACAGTCTCACAAGTTTGTTCTCCATTTTCTCTAAAAAACAATGAGCTTGGGCCAGGAAATAAAGACTCATTTTGATTAACCATGCCATAAAGATAAGAAGAGAAGATTCAGATTTTGAATCTGCCTCTGAAACACAGTTTACCTTATTATCTCCCAGTTGTCTGGTGCTTGTTGTCTCCCCAGTAAACTGTAAATTCTTTGAGGACAGTGGCAGTGTTTTACTCATTATAGAGTCCTCACAGCTCAGCACAGTGCCTGGCCCACCGCAAGTACTCAATAACTAGTTGTTGATTGAATGAATTACTGAAGTATTGATAGTTTGGAAATATAAAAGGTAGGCTTTTGTGGATGGGGCTAGCTACTGACCAAACCAATCATCACAACATTATTTCTCTAAATGAATTATTTTCCCAGTTATAACTAACCAATTTTCATAATATGACTTACTTTTCTTTTAAATATTTTCTCAGATTTGCTTGGGGGATTTTCACAGGGGAAATTTTGTTATTTCATAATCTTCACCTGAGCCAGGGACCTGCAGTATAAAGACAAAAAGGATGAACAAGTGACAACAGAGGAACTAATGAGAATCAAGAAAATTACTGGGCATTATTTGGTGAAAGATTATTCTACTCACTTGAAGCATTATGCTAAATTTGAAGACAAACCAAAACATAAAACTGCACTGCTAAATAGACTTACATCAAACTCCCTCAGACCAAGAATCTTGGGTTGTGTGTGACTTTTCAACATCCAATGTTTCTTTTTCATGACCTTTAATCTTGGTAGTATTCATCTTGGCCTTGTTAAAAATGGGACCCCATATAGCGTCCTTGAGTGCCTTTTGGTGAATATAAATTGTAGCAATGATTCTAAAGGGATGTAGCTGTGGGTACCACAGGCATGTCTTATTGTACTGCTAATTGCAGCCATTTGGAGAATAAGAATTCAGATGAACTTCATTTTGTCTAGAAACTGAGGTTGGCTTGCTGCGGATTGCCTTCCTTCTGTCTGGTTTCTAAGAAGAGGGATTAATCTGGAATCTTCATCATTTGTATCTCCTCTAATGATACTATACAATTTATAAGCTCCGAAGTTCTGTCTTGACAGGCATAAAAGAAGAAAATAAACCAAAGAAAATTAAGAACACATTCCTAATTTATAATACCTTTCACTAGAAGAAAGTTACTTACTGGTAATTCAATAGAAAAGCTGCAGGATGTAACTTTTCATTCCCATTCAGGTACTCACACATCTCTCAGTAACAGATGGAAAATAAACTTCACAACCATCCTCAGACCACAGCTCCTTCTTGCACTGAAACAACCTGTTCTGCTTATTAGAAAGCCAGATAGCTGCTGTAGACTGTCTGCAATGCCAAATGCTGAAGAATATTTTAGAGTCTTAAGAATCCACTGTTAAAAGGGAACCTTGCAGCCAGCCATGGGAGCCTTCATTATCTCATTCATGGGAGGCCTATTTCCAAACCTGAGAAATCAGAAGCCACATGTGGAATCCAGTGAATGGATGGAATTATTTGGAAATGCAGCTGCAAGGAAAAGAAATCAGCCTGATGACACCACAAAGGCCCAGTCTGGGAGTGTTAAATCAGTTGAAAATGCTGAGAGTTCTAGACCAGTTGTTGAAAGAGGATGTCCACATGTTCTGCCAAAGTGGCATGAAAAATAAAGGACAGTTTGGAATATCTTTATTAATAATATTATTGCTATTTTTGTATTCTGGGAAGGAAAAAAAGCCAAAATTAGTGGCAAAGTTGATGAATTACAGTATATGCTTAAAGAAACGAAGCTTTGTTTCTTTCAGAACATTTAATTTTATAGCTGCCAGGCCTGCTGGTGTGAACAGATGTGGCCGTATACCATTCCCAGATGAAGGCACCATGAGCTTCCTAATGAGAAGCTCATGAAGTACGTGCATTGTGACTCTTCATTGGCTTTGCAAGCCATTCTTTCCCATCAACAGGGATTTTTCAATGTCTGAATGGTCACAAAGTCCAAATAAAGAAGGCCTAAAGCATGAGGTGAAACATTAGCAATATAAGGTATCATTGTTGCCAATCCTTACATATTTTAAATCTTTAAAGGACAAGTGTTAAAAGCCTGATCGTCCATGAATTTGCTTTGAATTATTATAGTTAGATTGAGATCTTAAATTTGGGAGATGCCTTAATTCAATCTTAATTCAAACAGGTACATGATGCAGGACTACACACTCAATCCTAAAAAGCAGGTATCCCACTTCTGTTCATATTTCTATCTGTGCCAGGAAATCTACTTTTCTTTTTTGATTGTTACCACTTTTCCTCACACTGAGCCAAAGTATTACTTTTATAAGCAAGCTGTGGATTCTAAATAGTTTAGAGATGGCTTTTTTGATCCTCCCAACACTATGAGGTAGATAGTAATAGCTCCATTCTATTGAAGCACACTGAGGTTTAGTAATTCATCAGAGCATACACAGCTAGTAAGGCGAGGAGCTGGGATTCAAAATGGGGTGGTCTTGCCCCACATGCTATGCTTCCAAGCACCATGCGTATTGCCAAAATTTATCACTCTCTAGCTTTGAGATGCATTACCATGCTGCTCTTCCTATCAACATCTGGCATTGCTTTTAATGGATTCTGTAAATATGCAAATTAAGCAATTCTATAAGAATTCTGAGAAGGAGCAAGCACAAAAGAACATTGCTTGTATTTTTGAAAACTATACACCATTTATTTTCTTCCATTTATAGGATGGAAGTTAGCAGGAGGAAGATTTCAGCTCAACATAAATGAGCAAATAAAACTTACCTTTATTAATTAATATTAATATTCTCTCCTCTGCCAAAGTACAATGAATCACTTGAGGTATCTAAGCAGAGACTTCGAAACAATAGGTCAAGGGTTGCTGTCGAGGGGATCCTGGGATTTGGCCATGAATTGGGCTCAGTGACCTCAAAAGTTCATATGATATAGTTTTCACAGATACACACACTCATTGGGTAGCTAGAAGATATCTCTCATTTATCATCATGCTCTAAACCTGCCAGATTTGACCTGGCCTAGGTAACATTTTGTCATTTAGGGTTTGCTGGGATTCTGATGAATGAAAACAAACCACATTACTCCTCAAATTACAAAAAGGTGAAGGCAAATTAACAGTGTAGTATTTTGGTACCCCTTGAGCACAACAAATTGGACAGACTTTAATAGTATCTTAGATTCATGAGGCCTAACAAAACTCTTTTGCAATTGCATTTTTAGGAACCACTACTGCTGACTCAACTGCAATAGCTAATGTGTCTAACTGGGCATCTAGACATTTTAGTGGCACAAGGCTCTATTTCAGAAATTTTTCATCTAGGTTTTGAGAGGTTTCAAGATCTTTCCAACTTGCTGAACTTTTGGCAAATTATTGTCTAAAATGCATTCTTATTTTTGCCTCCATGTGTCTCTCAAAGAGATGGCTTGGGAAAGTTTTGGAATTATTAGAGGATGTTAGATTTAAACCAGGATTTGACTCCAGGTTCGATATGTTCCAGGGTAGAAAGAGCTATTCCTGTTACTATGGATTTAATTTAGAAATGTCAGGGGTAATTCAGCCAAAGGCACAAATTCCTATCTTTAATCGAAATATTTCTTCAAAGGAACACTAAGAATCCAACCCCCTGTTGAAATTAACCTTTGAAAAGAAGGATTTAAAAAGGGAAGTCCTGGATTTCCAGTAGCAGGTTTTGATCAGGTCTTATTTAAATGCTAGGATTAATTTTTAATTGCTATTATTCCTTGACTGCTCACAAATATTTTCTATTTGCTGAGCAATTAAAGAGGAGAATTCAAGCCACTTTTTCACAGGGGCAGCATTCTTCATGTTATGATCAAACAAAAAGTCTCATTTATTTTCTTAATTTTCTCTTGGTAGAAATTGTCAAATTTTGTTACTTTTAGACTTGGAAACTATTTCTTCTTCTTGTATTTTTTACCTCTGAAAAGATTTCAGTTTGCTAGATTTATAGCAGCAGTGAGTCTAGCTACATTTCAGGATATAAAGTGTCATGGTGTCAGGGCTTCCCTGGTGGAGCAGTGGTTGAGAGTCCGCCTGCCGTTGCAGGGGATATGGGTTCGTGCCCCGGTCCGGGAGGATCCCACATGGCGCGGAGCGGCTGGGCCCGTGAGCCATGGCCGCTGAGCCTGTGCCTCCAGAGCCTGTGCTCCGCAAGGGGAGAGGCCACAACAGTGAGAGGCCCGTGTACTGCAAAATAAATAAAAATAAAAAATAAAAATAAAATGTCATGGTGTCAACAGCATAGATGATTTGAAGAATCTTCTTTGATAACCAGAAACATCATAGTCTCCTTAGGATCCTATAAAATGACCAAATTTTACCTAAGTTCTAATTTTACCCTATAAGGGACTGCAATGGCTGCTATTGTCCAGAAGCAATGGCTACTATTGTCCAGAAGCCTAAAAGAGATATTTCTTGTGCTACTAAAAAGAGACCTCTGGGGAGATATTCATGGGTAATTAAGTGCAGCTTTTAAAATCCAATGTGTATTTCATTTAACTCCCTCTCTTATAATTTTATAGACTTTTACCAAATGGCTGAATGAGGACGACTAGATGATATTTATGAAAGGATCTGAGACTATCATGCCTCCAAAAGAAATCATGTACTGAAAGGTCTAGGCATCAAACTCATCCATTTTACAACATATAGGCAACAATAATAAAATCAAATGGCAATGCTCAGTTCTTAAGCTCCCCATGGTCACATCACTGTAACTGGATGCTAGTTGCAGTAAAAACGACCTAAAAGCTAAATGCCTTTGCAAAGATAACCACAAGTAGCCTGGTTCACATTTCCCTCCAGTTCCCTTATGCCAGCTTGCCTTTCAAGTCCCAGCATCCATTGAGGCTGAGGTTACATGTGTTCCCACAATGATAAAGTCAGCTGTAAATATTGCTCTCTCCTGTGCTATAATTTAGAACTGGGAAAAGTTTAACTAGCCATAGGAATGAGGAATTTGGATAGAATTGTTTTTAATTTAAAATTTCTTTGCAAAATTGATATTTAAACTGGATTAGTCTTCATCCATGTCATCAGTACCACATTGTCATTATTCTTAAAAGAGAAGAGATTTGGATTTGAAGTGATGGGGGTGGAAGCCTTGAGAGAGCTAGTGGTAATGCCACTCTGATGACCATCTGTAGTCTTGAACTTTTTTCCTCTTTTTACCATGCATGCAGCATTCCAGAGTGTTTTACCCAATTCCTCCATCTTTTCCTTTCTTCTCCTTTCTCCTCTTTTCATTGTCCTTCACTGCTCAAACATAGTGAAGTGTGAACAAAAGAGGAATAAAAAAGATTCCACTCTTCAAGTCCCTGGTTTTACCTTTCATAATAAACCTTGGACAGGAGCTTTTCAAAGGGCGTGGATCATAGAGAAGCTTTCAGAATTTTAGTCTCTGAAGTACATTCATACATATGTTCATGCATTCATGCTGTCAAATACTTTTGAGTACCCCATTAGTTCTTGGGGATAGATAAGGATACACGCTACTGCCTCTAAGGGACACATTACCTAACATCCCTTCCATAAAATGAAAACCAGGACTTAAAATGAGGAACAAATAAACAAATAACAACAACAAAATAGAACTGGAATGATTTCTTATTTCCTCTCACCTCAGATATCAGACCTCACCATGTCACTATCTAAGATCTTAAAGTTCAGGGGAGACTGAATAGGTAGACAGATGGATGGATGGATTAATGGACATTGACTGAGGCCTGAATTTCAAAGTCCTCAGCACATAGTCATGGGTCTTCCAAAGAGAGAGCCTCAGCTTACAAAGAAATCATATATAAAGTTAGAGTTTTCTGATGCCAAATTATATACATAACATGCACTATATATACACATATATACACACATACTTTTATATACACACATATATACATATATGCATATATACTCATATAATAAGTTCTAACATTCTATAGTTTACAGAACCAATTCAACTCAATTTTTCAGAAGTTTTAGGTGACTATGTCCAAAAAGCAGCATTAATGTCACAGATGGGACTCAGCTCTGGTCCCTGCATACAAAATGCAGTGTTTTTATTTTACTTTATTTTTTCATTTGAATTTTATTTTATTTATTTTTATACAGCAAGTTCTTATTAGTTATCTATTTATACATATTAGTGTATATATGTCAATCCGAATCTCCGAATTCATCCCCTCCCCCCGGCTTTCACCCAATGCAATGTTTTTATTTCTGGATGTTTCACCTTTACCCTTTCAGATACATTTCTCCTTACTTCATTGTTGAACATATTTGAGATAATTTAATACTTATCATTATTCTAATCTGGCCTCAGAAAGCCAGCCACTGATATTTCTCAAAGGGATACAGACAATGTAGTATTAGAATTTCTCACCATGGAAGAAGTGGAAAATTATTTGTCATAAAGAGAGAAGATCAGTGGCTACAACATCTTCATATTTTCACAAGTCTTTGCTATGTCTCAAAAGGATTCACTGTAGAATGTGTGCAGAAAAAAAATCTGTCATACTGAGATATGAAAATGCTGGCATCATATAGACCTTTTCCAACCAGCTACAAAAGCTATGAAGAGAAAATTATATAGATCTACTGAACTGTACCCATAAAAAGTCATTTTTATGTTAGCAAGATTTGAGAAACCAAAACCAACCGTCAGAGTGTTGCAATTGGCAGAAGGGAACAGAAGCATAGTCTGAAATCACACATACTTACCTGAATTCCACAGAATAATTAAATAAATAATTATTAATTAAATAATTAAATAACTAAATTTAAAAATCTATCAAGTTGTTTGCACAGACTAATCCTAAGGTATAAAATTTGTTGACATATAGGCCACAGTGGGCTCTGTCTTCTTGAGTCTCAAAAGTATCCTGTCCAGATATCAGGGGGTTCTAGCTTTTTCTCTGAATTTCTAGCCAGGTCACTTTCTCTGTTTCTCTCATGTGCCCCAATGTGAGATGTCAAGCAAAGTTATCATGTTCCCAGGTGAAAATTAATGTGTATATAAATGGTTCAATTAAAAAGAGAAAGGCCCAAACATGTTTACTCTGGCTGGTTCTTGCTCACCCTCTGTGGTTTAAAGAAATATGTCTCCTCCTTGCTTCCCAAGAAGAGATTTTGAATCATGTGGCTGCCCCCCCTACTCCATATCCCCACCATTTCTCACCAAATTAATTAAGCAAGTGATGGCAAACTGATCCACAGGATGACCAACTTGGAGAAACAAACACAACTGCCTTAGCCAGTTAGATTCCCAGTTGGAAAAACTGAATGGAAATCAAGGAAAGAAATACTCATTTTAAGCAGAAAATCTAGAATGCTCCAGACAGGTCGAGAGCAGCTGAGTGTTGCTAATGGCAAAGCACCAGTCTTTAAGTTTCTGTTTGTAGGCATTTAAAGCCTCCTTTAATCCAGAAATACCATCATCCATCTCTAAAACTGAGCCCTTACATTTTTGTAGATTTCATCCACTTTTCACTCCACAAAGCATCCTTACAGTAACCTTCCCTTTGTTCGAACTAGCCTGAATGGTTCTCTACTTTCAAAGCAAAGAGCTCTGATTAAGAAAATGCCAAGGAGGGCTTCCCTGGTGGCGCACTGGTTGGGAGTCCGCCTGCCGATGCAGAGGACGCGGGTTCGTGCCCCGGTCCGGGAGGATCCCACATGCCGCGGAGCGGCTGGGCCCGTGAGCCATGGCCGCTGAGCCTGCGCGTCCGGAGCCTGTGATCCGCAACGGGAGAGGCCACAACGGTGAGAGGCCCGCGTACAACAACAACAACAACAACAAAAAAAAGAAAATGCCAAGGAAGATGTCTCACAAAAGTCCTCTCATTATACTGTGACTAACCTCTGACTCTGAGGGTGAGCCTGCAGTTCTTGAATTCATCCTTCTACTCAGAACACATCCCCAGAGAGACCCCTGTGTCCTCTTGTGATGCTTCTCACTGATTCTCACCATTTGCCCTTTGCTCTTGTGTTACAGACTCTCAAATAAGCCTGTCTCTATTATACTCATCTAGTATGAACCTGGCATCCTGCTGGTCTTCATACTCTGCCTGATCAGAATCTTTCACATACCTCCTGATAGGACAGCCAGTCCTATAACTATGTTTACTTTAGCTTTGATCTTTTGTTGTTTTACCAGGAACAAACTTAGTTTTCCAGGATATTCTAAAACAACAAAGATAGAGCTAGCTAAAAATTGTTTTTTTATAGACCTCATCCCAGAGAATTTGAATTCAATGAGCCTGAGAAGGAGCCCAGAAATCTATATTTTATCTAGCTCCCAGGTTGTACTGATACAGTGATTTTTGAACCAACTTTGAGAAACACTGCTCTGGAGCACTGGATTCCAAATCCAACAGGAAACTAATAGGTTATTATAACCCCCTGGGTAGCATTTAAAATGATCTCTTTGGGGATCACACCCATGAATGTTCTGATTCAATATCTCTGAAGAAGAAGATGGAACCATGCTAACTGACCTGAAAAATTGAACGGAAAAGCAAAACAGACACTCTATACTGTTTACACCAGGTAGAGTTTCTTCTGGTATGACTCGGACTGTGGACCATTGGCATCAAATTCATCTGCTGTGCTTGTTGCATGTGGATTTGTACTTATCTAGACATAGTGGTCACAATTTCTGGCAGAAGGTGGGAAATCTACTCATTTGAAAAATTCCTCAGGTGAGACTTAGGTGTTTCTGCCTTTCCCTTCTTCTAATCATTGATCATCACCGATCAATGTAATGCATGAGCATTACAGTATTTTGGTATTTTATAGCTTGTTTCCAAATTTGAAAATGCATCCCTTGTTAAAAATCACTGGAACTGAATTAAGCTTTCTCATTTCATGAGGTATAATTCATGAACTATCCGTCTGGATCATCAGAAACTTTTCCATTTAAATGCTCTTATTGACATGAATAATGTGTAAGTAGCCCTGTCTGGTTTGGAAGGATTCTTCAGTATTTCACAAGAATCTCTTAAAAGTGTATTAATTTACTGTGTCATTGTGGATCCCTTTTCTTCTGCCCAAACACCAAACACTACTGTATATATCACCCCCAAATAAAATTTTTGTGTATCCCTCCCTTCCAAGAAGCTCCAAAACCTGCCCAAAGTCAGCAGAATAAAGGAAGTAATAAAGATTAGAGCGTCAATAAATGAAGCAGAGAACAAATAAACAATGGAAAAAAAATCTATGAAACTAAGAGTTGTTTTTTATAAAAAAATAATTAATATCAACAAACTCTTAGCTAGACTGATCAAGAAAAAAGTGAAGGCTCAAGTAAAGAAAATCTGAAATGAAAGAGAAGATTTTATAACTGATGCCATAGAAACAAAAATCATAAGAAACTATTATGAACTATGATACACAAGCAAATTGGACAACCTAGAAGAAATTGATGAATTCCTAGAAGCACACACCTACCTAGATAGACTGAAGAAGAAATAAAAAGACTGAATTGACAAAGGAGACAAGAATATACAATGGAGAAAAGACACTCTCTTCAATAAGTGGTGCTGGGGAAACTGGAAAACTACAAGCAAAAGAATGGAGTTAGAACATTTTCTCATATCATTTAAAAAAATAAGCTCAAAGTGGATTAAAGACCTAGGTATAAACCCAGAAACCATAAAACTCCTAGAAGAGAACATAGGCAGAACCCTCTTTGACATAAATTGTACCAATTTTTTTTTGCATCTGTCTCCTAAGCAAAAGAAACAAAAGCAAAAATAAACAAATGGGACCGAATTAAACTTAAACGCTTTTGCACAGCAAAGAAACCATTGACAAAATGAAAAGACAATCTACTGAATGGAAGAAAATATCTGCAAATGATATGACCGATAAAGGGTTAATATCCAAAATATATAAACAGCTCATATAACTTAATATCCAAAAGCAAACAACCCAATTAAAAGATGTGCAGAAGACCTGAATAAACATTTTTCCAAAGAAGATATACATGTGGCCAACAAGCACCTGAAAAGATGCTCAGCATCACTAGTCATCAGAGAAATGCAAATTGAAACCACAGTGAGATATCAGTTCACACTGTCAAAATGGCTATCATCAAAAAGTCTACAAATAACAAATGTTGGTGAGGATGTGGAGAAAAAGGAGCCCTCTTACACTGTTGGTGGGAGTATAAGTTGGTGCAGCCACTATGGAAAACAGTATGGAAGTTCATCAAAAAACTAAACATAGGGCTTCCCTGGTAGCGCAGTAGTTGAGAGTCTGCCTGCCGATGCAGGGGCCACAGGGGACACGGGTTCGTGCCCCGGTCCGGGAAGATTCCACATGCCGCGGAGCAGCTGAGCCCATGAACCATGGCTGCTGAGCCTGCGCGTCTGGAGCCTGTGCTCCGCAATGGGAGAGGCCACAACAGTGAGAGAGAGGCCCGCGTACCTCAAAAAAAACAAAAAAACAAAAAAACTAAACATAGAACTACAATATAATCCAGCAATTCTACTCCTGGGCATACATCTGAAGAAAACAAGAACACTAATTTGAAAAGGTACGTGCACCCCGATGTCCCAATGTTCATAGCAGCATTATTTACAATAACAAAGATATGGAAGCAACCTAAGTATTCATCCAGAGATGAATGGACAAGAAGATGTGGTGTGTAGTAGTATGCACAATGGAATACTACTCAGCCATAAAAAGAATGAAACTCTGCCATTTGCAATGGTGTGGATAGACCTAGAGGGTATTATGCATAGTGAAATAAGTCAGACAGTGAAAGAAAAATACTGTATGTTACCACTTATATGTAGAATCTAAAAATTTTTTTTTTTTCTTTGCGGTACACGGGCGTCTCACTGTTGTGGCCTCTCCCGTTGCAGAGCACAGGCTCCTGACGCGCAGGCTCAGCGGCCATGGCTCACGGGCCCAGCCGCTCCGCGACATGTGGGATCTTCCCAGACCGGGGCACGAACCCGCATCCCCTGCATCGGCAGGCGGACTCTCAACCACTGCGCCACCAGGGAAGCCCTAAAAAATTTTTAAATGATTGTATATCATAGAAAAAGAAAGCCTGAATCAATAATAAATAAGGAGATTCAATCAGTAATCAAAAACCTTCCAAACTGGGCTTCCCTGGTGGTGGTTTGAAAAACATGATTTTGTTAAGCTATAATCTGAGAATAAAATTTTTCATCAAATTTTTCCTTGGCCACAGTCATGTTTTCTTCTATGATTAAGAGAAATGTAACAGAAAGGTGAAGGATAAGAAAAGAGTGAAGAGATGTTTGAAGAAGTGGAGCAAGCCAAAGAACTATGTGTACCATGCCACTTTTACTTAGGGTAAGTATGTGTTTTATAGTCTTTTTTCCTCAGTTTTCACCAGAGTTCCTATCCTGGAGAGAACAGTTTTTATTAATAAAACTAGTGTAAGAGTATAAATATGTGTTATTGTCTGGAAGAAGATGGAATACAGCGATTGGGATAATAGTGAGAGAGGAGAGAGGATGGGATGAGCATGGACCCGAGAGCCAGGGAATAGAGTAATATGGCAGGTGACTAGAACCTAAGGAGAAATGTTATTCTGTGCGAAATTCCCCTTGTTAGGATAGAAGAAGGACATTTAAGAATGAGAACAAAAAAAAAGAAAAAAAATGATGGGCTTCCCTGGTGGCGCAGTGGTTGGGAGTCCGCCTGCCGATGCAGGGGACACGGGTTCGTGCCCCGGTCCGGGAAGATCCCACATGCCGCGGAGCGGCTGGGCCCGGGAGCCGTGGCCGCCGAGCCTGCGCGTCCGGAGCCCGTGCTCCGCAACGGGAGAGGCCACAGCAGTGAGAGGCCCGCGTACCGCAAAAAAAAAAAAAAAAAAAAAAAGAATGAGAACATATTAATATCAAATTCAAAGTGTCTGTGTTTGTGAAAAGCATAACCCCTCCCATATCCCAAACCCTCATTAAAACCGTTACCATTTCTGTAGGTCCCCACAGGGTGAGAGCCCTGGCATGGAAAAGCGACAGTATCTGAGGACAAGGCAAGATAATTTTCAAACTCGATTTAGCAGAAGCAGGAACTCAGAACCAAGAGACTCCAAGAAACGTAACCCTCCTTTCATTCAAGGAATCCTTGGAGAGAATAGGAGGAAAGTTGAGTCTCTTAATGCACATGTGATTCATTTGAATCTTAAATTATAAGGTGGTATCAGGGGCTTCCTTTTATCTGGGCATTATCAATTTCTTTCTCTTACTTCCCTATGCTCCATGTTCTCTAAATCTCATTCCTTTCTTCCCATACCCTCCATCTAAGAATTCTGTACAAAATTTTGCAAATTTGATAGTTTTTGGTACCTATCCCAACAATGGACATAGTATTCAGTAATATCTCATTTAACTAGGTCCCAGATAACTAGCAATATTAATTCACTTTGATTTTCTACATTTAATAATAGGAGATAAAGGATACTCATAATTAAGGCTATATAAGCCTTAGAAAAGCAATTCTTCCTAATGTATGCCATGCACTGTGCAAAACCTTAGGGAAAAGTTGTGAATGTGATAGATCTGGTTTCTAGACACGTGAAGTTCTCTGGCCATTCCAGAAGTACTCATCATGGTTTATACATCTTCAAACCTATGATTATAACCAATACACACAAAGTCCTCCATCAACCAAAAAAAGTCCCTTTTATATCTACTAAGACAGAAAAGTAGTTGAACGCATTTAGCTCAAAGAAAGTTAAAAAAAAAAGTGTTAGGGATCAAGTCTCAACTAACATCCCAATTCTCAAGCATTCTTTGAAGTTTTATAAAAGAAATGCTTTTAATATTTATTAGAATTGTGAAGGAAAGATAAGAATTTGATGGTTTTCAAATTACTTCTAAGTAAGACTAGCTCCTTAATTTGTGGGATCCAGTGCAAAATTAAAATGCAGGCCCTTGTTAAAGTATTCTTAAGAATTTTTAAGAAAGTGACAGCAGAACATTGAAACAAGCACATAGTGTTTCTAAGCCTGGGACCATGCAAATACAGAGGTCTCATGCCATGAAGGCAGCCTGTCTCTAAGCTTACAATTCACTTAGTTTGTTCTAGAATTTTATTTACTATTTGACAAAGCAAATGCCCAATGGAGGAGAAAATATAGCGGTAACCAAGAAAGCAAGTAAACAAATTTTTTCACAGTATCACCTAAGAAACTGCTATGGAAACTTACATTATAATATATTTTTTAATGTTTTCATCTAATATCTACAACTGTTAATTACCAAAACATTCCAAAGATCAGATTAGTAATCCATTTCATTTGGGACTTTAAGGTTTAGATGGTAATCAGTCTGCAGAACTTACTTTAAAGCAGGAAGAAATCATCAAATTTTCCCTTAAATATGAATGAATCTAAGATATTTTACTTTCTACTGAAAATAGAAAAACTATTTAGAAAATAGAAGTTTATCAGACAAGATGTATAACTACAAGAAGATATCCTGTAAGATGAGGTGTCTTTTAACAAGCAAGTTTCCTTAATTAATTATGGGCAATTTACTTTCTAGTCAGATGTAAGTAATTGCACGAAAACAGACTGGAAATAAGTCATATCTGAGTTCTTACATTTTCTCATTTTAATTAGGGCATATTATGTGGTTTGCCTCAGTTAGCCCTTCCACAAATAATTTATTTCCTACTGCTCAGAGCTTCAGTTTCTTCATCTCAAAAATGAGAAGTTTCAGCTAATTGAGTTCTGAATGCTCTGCCAGTCCTAATTAAACTCAGCATTACTTATTGTTAACATACTGCCCACAAATTCCTATGCAGGAGACTTCAGAATTTTAAAAAGAGTAAGCCACATTTCCTGACCACAGAGTCTACAATCCAGAAGGCAAGGCAAGCCAGGCAGTCAATAAGTGTAATGTAAGACAGCTCCAAAATTCTAGACCTTTAATTCTAAACAAAAATCTTACCAAAGAAGCACAGAAACTTTTAAGGTTGAGATATGATATAAAATTAATAGACTGGAAGCTTGTAATACAAATCAATCTCCTTAACATTAGATGTAGATGCTAGAGGCCTGAGTGAGTTTTTAAGCTGTCTTATAGCCAGTACTGGGGGAGTTCTGTTGCCATGCCAAACATCCAAATGCCTAGGGTGATATTTACTTTATAAGTACGCTTCCTCCATATTAGGATGTGTTGACCGAATACATAACATGGACACAATTTCAGACCACGTTTATCTTCATCACTGACTATTGCAGTAAAGTGTCCATGAGACAAAACTTGGGCTTCATTATTCCACTTGTTTTGTATTCTGGGAAATCTTATTTCGTTGGCAGCCTTTTCAACATTACATGGCTTTCATGTCACACATTTGGTTCAGCTGATATAATCAAGGTTCTAGTGCATCATTCATCTTTGAATAAACAATGAAAATCAGGTAGATTAAAAAGTGACAGCTTAAAATAGAGCATGAAATATAACCAAAGTCACAGAAATTGAATTAATATGGCTTTAACATGATTTTCAAAGGTCTCCAGTCTGGAGTTTGGGCCCAATTTCCTGGCTGGTTTAAAATGAGACCACAGATCTTAAGTGATGTGCCTGAGGAGAGGCCATGAGTCAGTGGCTGAACTAGCCAGGCCTGTGAGCAGAGAGGCTGCAATAGATAATAAGCATTATGTGTTCTGAACTTCAAAAGAATCAAGAGCACAATTTTCATTAATAAAAAGTGTGCTTACTTGAAATGGTAACTCTCTAGATATCAACATGGAAAATGTTGTAATAGTGTATGTTATAGGTTGAGATCCCAGGGGAACAGATATGGGGATGGAGATCTGCAAGTGGGTGGCTTATTGTGGAGTGTCCTCAGGAACAATACCTGTAAGGAAGTGAGGGAGGCAGGACTGGGCAGAGGGAGAAGTCGAACTGTGATGCATCTGCAACAGATGCCTCAGCCACTCCCACAGGGAGCCCTGGGGCTGGTTTGGTTCTCTAGATATGTACCAAATTGAAGCAAGGGGCTAGGCCTCTCTACCCTGAGTAGGGCCTCAGCCTGGAGCAGTCAGTTCCTGACAGGTGGGGGCATGGGTGCCTGGGTTCTGGAGACAGGATCTGGGCTGTGCACCTCAGCATCCACTAGAGTTTACCCCTTGCATCACTCAGATCTGCTTGCTTCCTCCCATCTGAGAAGAGTTCATCCAGGATTCTGGATGGTCTCTTTTCCAGGGAAAACTTACCTAAGGAAGGCTAACAAAATGAACTGCAGCCTCCATGGTTACAGGTAGTCTCAGGGCTGCAACTAGTGCTTATCATTTCCTTGCTCAACTACCAATTCTAGATTACTCTCATCTTTAACTAGCACTCCTCTAGTCTATGGGGCTCGCATGATGTGGTGACCCTGACTCTCATCCCTGAGTTTTAGAGCCCCATGACCTTCTTAAAAATATGGCTTCTGAACTTGTCTATTTACTGTCATAATCGGACAAAAGAGAACCTGGCTTCTGCATTTGTCCATTGACTATCAAAATTAGGAAAGAAGCAAGAGACACCCTAGTGAATCATCTGGGAATCAAATATATTCTTTCCTGTCCCCACTGTGTAACAACAGCCCTATTGTGTCTCCTGATCATTAGGATCAATTACACCCACTAAGGATGGCTCTTCTTCCTTTCCTAACAGATGGTGTTGGTTCAAGGAAGCAAAAGTGACCTCATGAAAGCCTTCTCCCTCTTGGAACCTGACCTTTTGGACCAGTAGAGCCTAGGAGGGAAGGGAAGCACAAATTTTTCAACTGGATTTCTGAAATCAATGGCAAACATAGCATAGAAGACTGAGGGTTAGTAGAGAGATTATTAGTATATAATAATATTATATTATTGGTAGTATAGGGTAAGGTCAAAGATTAGAAGAAAAGTAAAATGATTATTGCAGCAATTCAAGTAAAAACTGAGGAGGGCCTAAAACAAGGCACCAGTAATGAAGAAGAAAGATCAGCATTTGAAACATTAAAAATATGAAATGAACCAGATGAATGCAAGGAGGCTCAAAAGGGAGGATGGGGAATCTCCAATAACTCCCATGATTCCAGCTCAGTTTACTGCTATGAAGGACAGAGACACAGGATAAAGAGCAGGTTTGATTCTTTATTTGGTTTGTTTTCAAGGTGCCACAGGAGACAATATTTTAGGGTCACTTACTTTAGGTCACTGATCAATCAGTGACATTTAGGGGGCCCTCTGATTCCTTCTTTGCTAGTTTCAAACTGTGGGCCTCCTTGAAATGACCTACACTTGGAAGTTAGCTGTGCCTTTGAATTCTGGGAACTGTAACAAGCATAACTTCACATCTTTTAAATGTTTTGTGTAGATTACACTCCTATAGAAGAAATTATTAAAGTAAAACTATGTCATTCCTGTGACAATGACTCCCAAATCTGTATTTCCCTCCTGATTTTTCCAACTGTATATTCCAAACTGCCTGCTAGACACTTTCACATGGAATTCATGCCAGCATCTCAGATTTAACACATCCAAATTCAATTAAGCGCCCCCCCCCCACCGCCAGTTTCCCTCATCTGTAAATAGGCTTCAGCTCCTGGAACCTCTATTTCTGATAAAGAACCCACCATCCTCTCAGTTGCGTTTGCAAACTATAGCCCACAGGCCAAATTCAGCCTTTTCTTGTAAATAAAGTTTTATTGCAACACAACCAAATGAATTCATCCATATATTGTCTATGTCTGCTTTTGTGCCACAGTGACAGAGTTGAGTAGTTGTGGCAGAGCCCCTATGGCCCCAAAAGCCTTAATGTTATTATTATTGTTGTTGTTGTTGTTATTATCATCTGAACCTTTACAGCACAAGTTTGCTGACACCTGCTCTAAGTCAGCCAGGATCAAAATCTGAGTCATGTTACACTTACTTCCCCCTTTCTCTCACCTCATCTGCCCCCTTCCCTTTAAATGTTACTACTACAGATATCTCTCACTCTTCTCTCTCTCTGCTCTCACTGATCCTAACCTATTTCAACACTCTGCAGACTCCTAACATGCGCTCTTACAGAAATGCCCTCGCAGATCTACCTGGCTTCTCTCTCTACCCTTAGTGATATGACAAACTACAAATAGTCCCTCCATCTGTTGCTTGTCTAGGGGGAAGGGAGGAGGAGGGGAATGTGCTGATCAGGAGAAGCTTCACAGGAGAAATGATTCAGCTGATAAAAGATAAACAGGCACTTTTCAGCAAAACAAAGGACCAAGGGGGAGGTGGCTGGAGATGTATAGGTGAAGATACTGCATGACTTTAGAGAAGGCATGAGAAAATAAGGTGTGTTTGGGGAAGAGCAAGTAGTTTGGTATGGTGGGAAAAAAGGAAAATGTAATAAAAGGATAATGAGAAGCCCATTCTAGAAACTTTCTTTAAGCTACTATTTCCACGTTGGTCAGCATCAGCTCCTACTAGACCCAGTTGTGACACCTTCTCTGGTTCCTCCCAATCAAGTCTTGACTCTTTCCCTTGGATTCCCATAATATGGCATCCTAACTTCTTCCATTTATCACTTTGTAATTTGGGTGGCAGTATGGCAGAATAGATTTTTTATAAGTAGATGTAATAAACTATTAGTAGGTGATAATCTTTTTCTCCATTTACTGCCCAAGTGACCATAAGCAGTCCCCTCCTTCTCCTAGATGGTGGCTTCCTCATTTATAGTGTGGTTGCACCTTGGAAACACAGGAGACTTCTGCAAACTGTAAAGTGCTAAATAAAACTAACATTTGAATGGTACTTGGTAGAGACTTATAACTTGAGGAAACACCTAAAACTACAAGTTTTTGCTTGTTTGCTTAAGTATGTCCTTTACTGGACTAAAATATAACTTGAGATCAGATAGTAACTGTATCTTGTGCATTTTTATATCATCAGCACATAAAGAGTATTCAGTATATGTTCATAAAATTAAATTACCCCACTGAAGTTGACAAAAGATCTGATCACACTAGCACTGATTATTTGTAATCTACACACTAAAAAATTATGGCTCAGCTCATATTGTTCCTAAAAAGTCACATTGGAATATTTAAGCATTTTTGATATGCAAGATATCAAAAGAAATTCAGACAGTTTTACTTGTTATTGAGTGAGGAACAAATGGTGAACGGGGGTACTTCAAACCTGAAACTGGTACAAAGCTCGGAGGCATGCCGTTACAGGATGACTTATAAAGTGAAAATGAGGAAGTTGTTGAACCTTTACAATGATTGGTTATTAAAATGGGGGTTTTCAGACAGCAGGGGATTGGTTAAAACTGATTATCTTATACCATTTTAGGAAGATGATTAAAGTTTCATTTATGATTATCAGAGGCATTTGCAAGAAATAACCTAAGTTTTGTTTACATTCATGGAGTAAACTAGATGAAGTTTTGCTTATGTGGCTTAACTAGTTTTGTTTGCTAGGGAGAGCTTCAAGCCTGGTTTCCATTTTATTTAACTTTAACAAAGGATATTAAAAATATTCAAGATAATACTAAATTATGTTGTCATTGATCAAAATGATTTTGAAACTTTTCTTTGGAATTACTTTAATGATGTGGCATCTTTTTATAAGACTATCCTTCATGTTGGAAAACATTCTTTGAGGATGAACTTATTTTTAGAAAACAACTAAAATTATTATAAGCCAACTATGATACTAATTTAGTTAAAAATGATACTTTACTTTAGAATGAAATAGTGAATATTATGTTATTTCTCGAGCTTACTTGAAAGGCAAGCAATCCATCCATATAATCCATCCTTCATGGCCTGCTCTGACTGGCACAGTTGACTGAGCTGGACACCATCAACCATAGAAATTTTGGTGAGTAATCTAAAACCTACCATTATAGAACTTTCAGATAAGTCGGTATTAAGCAAATATTATTGGCCCTTGTTTCTAATAGTTATTATAATAGAGTTTACTGAGGTAAATTAATGCACCTCTATGCTTGTTTCTCAAATCAAACACCCCTTCTCCTCCATCAAGTTTCCTGTGGGCTCTAATAAAAATTTGATCGTTTTCACAGCTTAATTTCTATCTCTGTAACTAGAAATCTTGGACATATCTCTCTATACCTTCAGTTCTTCCAGATTTTTTCGTACCTTCTCCTGACTTCTCTTTAGAGCCATAGTATTCAATACAATAGTATAGTAGACAGAATAATGTTCCCCCCTAAAGAGGTCCAAGTCCTCATTCCCAGAACTGGTGACTACATTACCTAAGATGCCAAAAGGGAACTTTGCAGATGTGATTAAGGACCTTGAGATGGGGAGATTATCCTGGATTATCCAGGTGATCCCATTGTAATCATGAAGATCCTTATAAGAGAAAGAGGAAGGCAGGAGACTTAGAATCAGAGAAGGAAGTGTGACAATGGAAGCAGAAGATGGAGTGATGTGGCCATGAGCCAAGGAATGTGGGCAGCCTCCCAAAGCTGGGAAAGGAGAGGAATAGATTATCCCCTAGAGCAGGGGTAGTGGTCCGTGGCCTGTTGGGAACTGGGCCACATAGCAGGAGGTGAGTGGTGGGCAAGTGAGCAAAACTTCATCTGTATTTATAGCCCCATTGCTTGCATTACCGCCTGAGCTCTGCCTCCTGTCAGATCAGCGACGGCATTATATTCTCATAGGACTGCCAACCCTACTGTGGGTCTTGCCTGAGAGTTGATGGCTGCTAACTGGTCAGGGTGGTGATTGCTGAAGGTTGGAATGGCTGCGGCAGTTTCCTAAAATAAGACAACGATGAGTTTGCTTCATCAATTTACTCTTCCTTTCACAAACAATTTCTCTATAGCCTGCAATGCTGTTTCATAATGTTTTATCCACAACAGAACTTCTTTCAAACTTGGAGTCAATCCTCTCAAACCCTGCTTTACTTTATCAACCAAGTTCATGTAATACGCTAAATCCTTTATTGTCATTTCAACAATCTTTTCAGCATCTTCACCAGGAGTAGATTCCAGCTTAAGAAAGCACTTTCTTGGCTCATCTGTAAGAAGCAACTTCTCATCTGTTAAAATTTTATCATAAGATTGCAGCAATTAAGTCTCATCTTCAGATTCCACTTCTAATTCTAGTTCTCTTACTA
Organism: Platanista minor; assembly: GCA_004363435.1. NCBI lineage: Eukaryota > Metazoa > Chordata > Mammalia > Artiodactyla > Platanistidae > Platanista > Platanista minor. Next base: position 8,320 of record RJWK010019151.1, on the reverse strand, counting down.
TTTCCCCCACATCTGCAGTTACTTCCTCTACTGAAGTCTTGAACCCCTCAAAGTCAGCCATGAACATTGGAATCAATATCTCCCAAACTTCTGTTAATGTTGATATTTTGACCTCTTCCCATGAACCACAAATATTTTTAAGTGGCATCTAGAATGGTGAATCCTTTCCAGAAGGCTTTCAATTTACTTTACCCACATCCATCAGAAGAATCACTATCTATGGCAGCTATATGCTTACAAAATGTATTTCTTGAATAACAAGACTTGAAAGTCAAAATTACTCCTTGATCTATGGGCTGTAGAATGGATGTCATATTAGCAGGCAAGAAAATAACATTAATCTCATTGTATATCTCCATTAGAGCTCTTGGGTGACCAGGTGCATTGTCAGTGAGAAGTAAAATTTTGAAAGGAATCTTCTTTTTCTGAGCAGCAGGTCTCAAATGTGGGCTTAAAATATCGATAAACCATGTTGTAAACAAATGTGCTGTCACCAGGTTTTGTTGTTCCTTTTACAGAGCACAGACAGAGTAGATGTAGCATAATTCTTAAGGGTCTTAGGACTTTCAGAATGGTAATTGAACATTGGCTTCAACCTAATGTCACCAACTGCATCAGCCCCTAACCCTGTCCTTTGAAGCTTTGAAGGAAGACATTGACTTCTCCTCCCTAGCTGTGAAAGTCCTAGATGACACCTTCTTGCAATATAAGGCTGTTTCATCTACACTGACTATCTGTTGTTTCGTGTATCCACCTTCATTCATTGTTTTAGTTGGGTTTTCTGGATAACTTGCTGCAGCTTCTACATCAGCACTTGCTGCTTCACCCTGTGCTTTTATGTTATGGAGGTGGCTTCTTTCCTTCAACCTCATGAGCCAACCTCTGCTAGCTTCAGACTTTTCTTTTGCAGCTTCCTCACCTCTCTCAGCCTACATAGAATTGAAGAGAGTTAGGGCCTTGCTCTGGATTCAGCTTTGGCTTAAGGGATGTTACGGCTAGTTTAATCCTCTAGCCAGACCACTAAAACTTTCTCCATATCAGCAGTAAGGCTGTTTTTCTTTCTTATCATTCTTGTGTGCGCTAAAGTAGCACTTTTAATTTTCTTCAAGAACTTTTCTTTTGTACTCATAATGTGACTGTTTGTCACACGGGGCCTAGCTCTATTACTTATCTTGGCTTTTGACATGCCTTCTTCACTAAGCTTAATCATTTCTAGCTTTTGATTTAAAGTGAGAAGCGTGATGAGACTCTTCCTCTCAATTGAACACTTAGAGGCCATTGTAGGATTATTAATTGGCCTAATTTCAACATTGTTGTGTGTCAGGGGATAGGGAGGCCCAAGGAGAAGGAGAGAGATGGGGTACATCTGGTAGGTAGAGAACACACAACATTAATCACTTAAAATGCCATCTTATATGGACGAGGTTCATGGCACCCCAAAACAATTACAATAGTAACATCAAAGTCCACTGATCACAGATCACCATAACAAATATAATAATAATGGAAAAATTTGAAATATTGTGTGAATTACCAAAATGTGACAGAGAGACACCAAGTGAACAAATGCTGTTGGAAAAAATGGTGCTGATGGACGTGCTCGATGCAGAGTTCACAAACCTTCAATTTGTAAAAAATGCAATATCTGCAAAGTGCAATAAAACAAAGCACAGTAACATGAGGTATGTCTGTGGTTTCGGAATCTGCTCCTGGTATATCTATTTTCAGATAGATATGTTGCTGTCTTTAAAATCACTGTCACCTTTAAAATTTTCCTTAGAAAGACTGTCATTTAAATAGTATTCTCAAATAGGATTTCCTGGACCATTATCACATATTTTTCCTACAGTAAACTCAAGTTTGTCTTTTGATAACAGTATATGTCATTTGCATCTTATCTTCAAATCCATTCCCTGCACTCTCTTTGCTCCCATGGGGGATAATACATTCTCTATTTCCAAAGTTCTCTTGCCTTCCAATTAAGTTTGGCCAGTCAGAAACTGTGGCAGATCAAAGGGTTGTAGGAGGGAAAAATAACCATGTTATTTCTCTTTTGCTCTATGCTTCAGATGACCTATCTAGCAGTGGCTGCATCTTTTCCATCTCCATTGATCCATTACCTTGTGTGTTCCATGAGATGCTCCTGAATCCTTGTGTGTAACATGAGATGCTCCTGAATCAATAAGTTCCTTTTATGCTTAATGAGGTTTGAGTGTGTTTTTATTACCAGTTATCACAATGACCTTATCCTTAATTCTTCATCATTGATCTTATTCCAATGTAGCCTCAGATACTCACCTTCTTCAGCAGGAAGGGATTTATTATTCTCCAGGTCTTATAGTAAATGGCAAGAGCAAAGGTTCACTCATCTTAGCTATTTTCCTATAATAAGTTTCTTTCTAACTCTGAGGTAAGGAAACAAATTAGTTTAGTCTTTCAGGTATCTCCATTTCTCATAATTCTCAATTCACTCTTTATGAAACCATTGGAGAAAATAGAATCCATAATAAGGCTTAAAAATAAGAATTAAAAGTCACTAAGTAACTTTAGTAGAAATATATACACACACACACACACACACACACACACACTATTTGTACCTGGCAAACATCAAACATTAGTTAACTTCAATATTTTTTTTACTGTATTAGCCATAGGACATTGTCAAATGCCTTCAGAATTATTACTGAGTTGTAGAGATAAATTTTCCAGGCCCAGGCAGGGGTGAGTCTCAGGAGTCAGTGTTATCTGAATTGAAATATGTAAGTGTACAATCCTAAATATTGTGAGGCAAAGTCAAAGTCAAAGGTGGTTCCTTAAAACTAGGTATGCATCTCCTGTTGATATGATAAAACAATAACTGGGAAGGGGGAGGGAAGGAGAGGAAGAAAGACTTATGCAGAGCTGAAGGGTACTAATTAAAAGGACAGGAAAACACCTTCCACTTTTGGCTATCAGTGGACTGTCTTATTTCATATCTCACTGAAAACAACTAGAAATCTCAAAAAATGTTTTCTGAAAATTTGTTTGAAGGCATTAAAGGGACACCAAAGCACCAAGGACTTGAAAGGTCGTGATTTCAGAAAGAAGTTCTGAGAAGTGAGTGCAACATCTAGTTATGCTTTTCTTTTCAAGGAACATCAGCATCTTTTCCTTCTCCATGGATCAAGTTACCTTGTGTGTTCTGTGAGATACTCCCAAACCATTGAAATAAGTTCCCTTTTATGCTCTGACATGTGTTTGACAATTCATAACTAGAACTAAGAACCTCACAAGCTGGTCAGAGTTTTTGGCAGTCTCAAGGGATTTTTTAAAAAATGAAGATCAAGGTCTGTCAAGGAGGAGAAGCCCTGGAAAATACTTCATATTTTCAGTTGAAACTCCTGAGGAGCAAAACCTAAATAGTAAAGGAAATTGATCAGCCTGCAGGAAGACTGGAACTCAGCTCCTTGTTAGCTCAGTTTGAGAAGAGATGAAATAATCTGCCCTAATCTAACTTTCTTCAAGAAGCAAAAGTAAATTCTCTTTGGAAAAAGATAGTGTTATCCAGAATCTCTAATTAGCTCTCAATTTTTCATACATGTTTAGCATTCTTTCAATTACCAGGCATACAACAATACAAAAACAAATAATCTAAAACCAAGAGAAGAAAAACAGATAATGGAAAAACTACCATAGATGGATAATTTTATCAGAGAACTAGAATCTGTTAGAGAAAAAAAAGACTTGAATTGAAATACTAGAAATGAAAAACACAAAAACTCAATAAATTGTTTTTAACAGAATATCAGACAAAGTTAAGAGAGCATTTTCTAACTGTTTTAAAACTGGGAAGAGAATATCCAGGCTAAAGTACAGAAAGAAAAATGATGAAAATATAGAAAATCATTTAAGAGACAGATGGACACCAGTGAGAAGATCTAACATATGTAATTGGATTTCCAGTAAAAGGAGAGAGAATGGGTGGAAGCAATACTAGAAGAGATAATGACCAAGGATTTTCTAAAATTAGTGAAAGATGTCAAGCCACAGATCCAAGAAATGCTACAAACAGTAAATAAGAAAAATTTAAATAAAATCCACCTAGGAACATCATAGTAAAATGACTACAAACAAAGAAATATCATTGAATCAACTGGGTATTCAAACACCAAAAAAAAGTTAATCTTATTGGATACAATGTATGGGAAAATATTTTCTCTCATAGACTTTTAACTCTTATAATGACATCTGAGTAGAGTTCTTATTTTCAATGCAGTCTAATTTACAAATTGTTTTTTAAATAGTATTTCTCATATTCTGTTTAAGAAAAGTTTTGTTATTTTATGGTCATGAAGATATTTTCCTACATTATCTTAGAAGTTTTAAAGAACTAAAATTGAGTACAAATCAAAGAAATTCTCTTCATTAGCATACACTCGAAAGGGAGGGGGAAGACAAGCCACTGAGAAATTTTGATGAGGGGAATCTGCAGAACTGGCCTAAAGTGGGGCTAGTAATAGAAAGAAATGGCCAGATATGCTACAGGACAGCTAAACTCTTAGAAATTTTTGTAGAATTAAAAGATAATAAATTGTTTTGTTTTTGTTTTTGATAAACCTACCCAGCCTGCTCAAGGGCAAAGTGCCTAGACTGACTATTTTTCTAGTTTATCAGTTTACCCCCAAAAATGTAAAGGCAAAATTTACTCTTCCCTGAAATGTTGGCAATGACTCTGTCCTGAATTGCAGTTCCCTCTCTCCAGACCTGCTTTATTCCCCTTCCCTTCACAGACATTTGTGACCTAAATTCCATCTCAGTGTTTACTTCTGGAGAATCCACCCACCAACATCAATTGACTCCTCCTACATGAAAAACAGAGTAAAACAAAACTTACTGTTCTCAGACTGCTCAGACTGTCCACAGATTTCTCCTTTTCTCTCTTCTTATAAGTCTATCCTTTGCCTTTGTTTCTTAACAACAGTCTAATGACAGCTCTCACTTGTATATGCGAGTAAAATATTTCTATGTCAATGGTGACTAAAAAAATCTAGAAATTGTTCTTTGACACTACAGAATTGAAGAAAAAATAAACATAACATGTATATCAAGAACCCTAACAAGTCTATAGAAGAAACATTTAATACAAAAGGAAACAGGCGAAATAGGCACAAAATAGTATATCAAAATGTCAATAAATATAAAAAGGTACTCAAAATCATTATTCATCAATGTAAATTGAAACTACAATGTAATACCACTAAACATCCAACAAAATGGCTAAGATGTAAAAGGTCAACAATATTTATGTTGGTGAGGATATGGAGCAACCAGAATTCTCATATGCTGCTGATGGGAATGTAAATTGGCTCACATATTTTAGAAAACTCTTTGGCAATATATGCTAAAACTGAACATACACATATGCTAAGACCCAACTACTCCACTACTGGGAGAAATACCAAACAGAAGTGTGTGCATATATTTACTAAAGACATGCACAAGAATGTTCATAGTAACTTCATGTGTGATAACCCCAACCTGGAGTCAACTAAAAGGTCCATCAACAATAGAATGGCTAATATATTTTACCTGTACAAAGGAATACTATAGCATTGAAAACAAATGGATGAAACCTGCACAAAAGCAAAATGAATGAATATCTCAGGCATAATATTAAGCAAAAATTTAGGCATAGAATGGTACATACTGAATATTATAGACTAAACTGCACACACACACACACACACACACACACACACCTAAAATTTCATATGTTGAAGCCCTAACTCCAAATGTGACTATATGTGGAGATAGGGCCTTTAGGTAGATAATTAAAATTAAATGAGGTCATAAGGGTGGAACCCTAATCTATTGGACTTGTGTCTTTATAAGTGGAGGAAGAGACACCAGGAGTGTGTCCACATAGAAGAAAGGCCATGTGAGGACACAGTGAGAAGGTTGCCATATACATGCCAGGAAGTGTTCTCACCAGAAACCAACCCTGATGACACCTTCATCTTGGACTTTCAGCCTCAGAAGTGTGAGAAAATTAATTTCTATTATTTAAGCCACCCCATCTGTGATACTCTGTTTTGGAAGTTCAAGCAGACTAATATGATTCCATTTATAGATAAAGTATTAAGAAAGAAAAACCTAATCTATGAAATTGGAAGTAAAGTTTACTCCTGTCAAGGAATGAAGGTTGCAATGACTAGGAGAAGGCATGAGGGGGACTTCTGGCGTACTGCTGGTGTCCTATTTCTTGACCTTAGTGGTGAATGCATGAGTGTTACTGTTGTGAAAACTTATGGAATTTTAGACTTATGGTATGTGTGGATCGTTAAGTAGAATACATCAATTTAAAGTTTATTAAAAAATAAACAGGAAACATCAGACTCATCAGGGAAGTCTGATGGATAACAGAATTATTCAGGGGGTTTGGACAAAATAAAGCCCTACAGTCCCCACCTCATCATGGGAACTGATACAGAACAGGTTTTCTGCTTTCCTTTTCTCTTTATTTTTCTATTATTTCCCAGAGCATACATTCCTTTATGAGAACCTAAGGAAGCAGCTGTCAATGGAGCTGGTTGTAAAAGGATGAGACAGGAAAAAGCAGTCAGCCGGCCAAATGTTGCAAGTCAAATAGATGTTTTTTTGGAGTCTAATCATGTTTCCAGTAACAATTTGCAAGACAGCAAGACTGAGCTTATATGGATACTGTCCAGCCAGTTTAATGAACAGGGTCCTCTGAATGATTTCTCAGTAAAAAATTATCTTTACAATATACAAACTAAGAATTTATCACCAGTTTAGATCCTGCATGCTATATATATATTTTAGATAAAACTCTGGAGAATAAAAACTTCATCTTTTTACTGTTGTTCATGAATGAATTTCTGAAAGTTGTGGCAAGAATTTTCCAAGATCAGGAGAAATATGGCATTTGATTTTGAAGTTGTGTAACCATAGATCCTGGCTTCAGGAGAGCATCGGCTCTTGCCCACACCTACCCTTGAAGCTGGATTCAGCACTTCCCCACATTCATTCCTAAGAATTGACTCCCTTCAAAGGCAATATTAAGCAATATATAGTTTACTGAAGATTTGGGAAAATATTTGGGGAAGTAGTTTTATGTTAAACACCATGGAGAAAGCATTCAATAAACATCCCAGTCAGTATATTTTTTCTGCACTCAGGCCCCTTTTAGCTTCATACCAATCTGAGGTGTTCTCATTCTGGTCCTCTCCTTCATTTTCTTGGCTAAATCCTTTCTGTTCCATGGTCTTCTGGAAGTCCAATCCCGGACAGGCAACCATCCTGATGTATGCACAGCCGACTGGGAAAGCTCATCCCAACTTTGCCTTCCATTTCTTTCTTATCAGTCCTGTGGGCTTTAGCAGTCTTCCATACCCCACTGGAACTTTGGGTGAGAACTTTTTGTCCAAGCATTACATGTACAGGCAGAAAGGTGGGAAACATCCTTTGCGTTCTTGTTTTGATTAATAAAAACTTAGCTTAGAATCAGGACACCTCGCGCCCTTAACTGCTCAGTGCTACACATTCCTCATACATTTGAACATCAGTGGAACATTTGGGGACACTTAAAAATTGTGGGGGTATGAGAATGCAAGGTGTTGTTATTCTTGTATCTTGCTCCCAAGATTCTGACCTAAATGCAGAAAAGCAGTAAGGACACCAGCCTATGACAGTTGGCCATGGTTAACAGCACAGCGTGGGCATCCTGTACAGATAAAAGAATCTCCTTTTCATATAGCATATATCCGAGAAATAGCACCTTCACAATTTGTGTCATTTCTTTTTGATGACCCCCAAACAAAACAGTGACTGAGATAATAAATGCTTTTACTTTGGATTGATCAAAATGCCCTGTGGTGAAACTGCTCCAGTTTAATGCAGTGCAGAGTGAGCCACACACTGTGTGAAAACTGCCATCCTTAGAGGAGAAGTGTCAACACCTGGGTTTTTGTCACTGAGCCTATCTTGAAGATTCGGGCTGGTTATGTTGCTTCCTTTGTTCCTATCTGTGCGCTAATACACACTTAAAAACGGATCATTGACTAACTATTATTTGCAAAGCACCTTGAAATATAGGGGTTATAAAGATAAAATAACGTAATTTCCATCTTCATTAAGTTTACATTTAATCAAAGAAGATATACACAGAAAACAAAACAAAGAACCATAAACAATAAAGACAAAGTAGAAGTAGAAGAAGGAGAGATTATTTATGGCCTGCAGGAATTAGGGGAGCCAGAATGATCTTTTCAAAAAGCAAATCTGCTCATGTCTTTCCTTTTTTTTTTTTTTTTGTTAA
>RJWK010019150.1:0-32656 GCA_004363435.1 Platanista minor | reverse complement strand
ATTATATACAAATATTTTACATATAATATGTCTATTTTTTAATGACAAAAAATATGAAATACTCAGGGATAAATCAAACAAAAGATATAGAAGAGCTATCACTGAAAACTATAAAATATTGCTGAAAGAAATTAAAGAAGACCTAAATAAATTGAGATACACTGTATTCATGGTTCAGAAAACCCATTACTATTAAGATGACAACTCTTTCCAAATTGATCTACAGATTCAACACAATTCCTGTCAAAATCTCAGCCTGCTCTTTTTGTAAAAACTGATAGTCTGATTCTAAAATTCCTATAGAAATGTAAAATACCGGGCTTCCCTGGTGGCGCAGTGGTTGAGAGTCCGCCTGCCGATGCAGGGGACACGGGTTCACGCCCCGGTCCGGGAGGATCCCACGGCCACTGAGCCTGCGCATCCGGAGCCTGTGCTCCGCAACCGGAGAGGCCACAACGGTGAGAGGCCCGCATACCGCAAAAAAAAAAAAAAAAAAGAAATGTGAAATACAGTTAACATTTATCAAGTTATTTATAAAGTTAGTATTTACTGCATTATTGTGCACTTACAAGCCTATGTGGTGGCTCCAACCATGAGCCTCTCCATTTGACAGATGAGGAAATTGAGGCACAGAGTTTCAGTAGCGTGAGCAAAGTAAAAGGGTTGATGAGTGAAGAACAACTCAGACTGTATGATTTCAGAGCTTCATCCTACCCCCCAGTAAGGCATTTTATGTAATATATGAAAATTAAGACATCCCCAGATTGTGCTTTTAAAAGATCGGGAAGCCATAAATTCAACTGGAAACTGCCTGCTTATACAATTTTAGGCCTGCTCCCCTCAGAAGCACCCCCCTTCCCACTGTTGGAGTGAGGCAGTGGGAGGGTTGATAATTGCCAAATGGTAGACACAAAATAAAGAGACTGATAGAAAAGAAGAAAGGAGAACCGACCTTCCCAATCACCCTTACCTTTCTCCTAGGCTTTTGTTTTGCTATATATTCTATTTCTATCTTACTGGTGCCATGGCCTTCAGAGAGTCATAATTTAAATAAAAAGAGACAAAACACTTGAGTTGCTTCTGAATTCTATTTCTCCATACTCCTTAATTGTTTAGCAATTTTCAGCCCATTGTTTCTTGTTTATCCCAAAGAGGAGAGTCAACCTAAAAAAAAAAAAAAAAAAAAATCAGTACTTCTGGTTTAGCTACTATCCAGATAAGTGGGCCTTTGGGCAAGTCAGGTTTTGGAGGGCTCAGTTTCCTTAACCATAAGTAGGAGTGTTCACCTGCACTAGACAGCCTCTAAGAGGTTATTCAGGCTTTCAAATTCTATGACTTCATGTTTCTCTGTTTCTTTCCTAGCTGGTTTGCATACCAGAATTTGAAATTTTCAGGATTTTTTTTGCTCCTTGTAGTGGGAAGGAGTCTTCCTCTCTTCCTGCGCTTCCTTTTGCTATTCTTCTAAATCCTGTGTTCTGAACAAAAGATTCCAGTAGCTCCTGGCTACCCCGGGTCAGAGGGAACCCAGGTTGAATTACAGCTCACAGATATGCAAAGTAGTGCTTTGCTTAAGGGCGGCTGTGGAGAGCAAACTGAATCACTCACTTCCAGGAAAACCTCAAATCAACAGGAGGAACTTGGTAGACTGCTGTTCCATCACTACAGAATTGTTCCAGCCCACAGATACTTACTTATATTCCTCCAAAATCTTTCTATTTGAATAAAACGTTTACTCTAAAGAAATAAATACTGAATGAGTAAAAAGAAATCCAAAAGTTGATTTTTAGATGGGCTTAAATATAATATCTTTTTTCCCTTTTAAAGTGATTTTAATTCCTTTTTTGAAAATTTAGGAAACTTACATTTGGTTTTACTGACATTGTGTGTTGAAAACTTCAACCCTAAAACTACATCACATAGACTTTAAATGTTTGTTAAATGAATCCATGAACTTTATTATGTGGAAGTTAAAATAAATCTTAAAATCGGAATGAAGATATTCATCTCTTTTAATCATATTTGTTATTGGTTTAGGGAGTGATTAATTTCCCATTTTTCTGTATAAAAAAGAGACTGATTCGGGGCTTCCCTGGTGGCGCAGCGGTTGAGAGTCCGCCTGCCGATGCAGGGGACACTGGTTCGTGCCCCGGTCCGGGAGGATCCCACATGCCTCGGAGCGGCTGGGCCCGTGAGCCATGGCCGCTGAGCCTGCGCGTCCGGAGCCTGTGCTCCGCAACGGGAGAGGCCCGCGTACCGCAAAAAAAAAAAAAGAGACTGATATTTTTTGGAATACAATTCTTAAAATAAAAAAATGTTGTGAACAAAGTAGTTCTATATATTCTACATAAACAAGGAACAAGCATTATAAACCAGAAGACACCAACTGAGAAATAACAGGGCAAGTTATCATCCAAAAATACAGTTAGAAAGTAAAATTAGAGTAAATGTTACCCATCCTTACCAAAAATTAAATAAGGAAAAGATTAGTAGCATTTTTAATTTTAGAGACTTTTTTTTTTTTTTTTTTTTTTTTTGTGGTTCAAGCGCCTCTCACTGTTGTGGCCTCTCTCATTGCGGAGCACAGGCTCTGGACACACAGGCTCAGTGGCCATGGCTCACAGGCCCAGCCGCTCTGCAGCATGTGGGATCTTCCCGGACCGGGGCACGAACCCGCGTCCCCTGCATTGGCAGGCGGACTCTCAACCACTGTGCCACCAGGGAAGCCCTAGAGACATAATATTTTATAAGTATGGATGTTAATCCATTTAAAATATTTTCTTATAAAAGAAATAATTTTATTTTTTAAGGGAGAAATCAAAAAGTACAGAACTATATGAAAGTAGCTTTCTAGACATTTTCTATAAACACTCATATGGTTTTGCTTAAATGATATCATATGATACTGGTGCAACTTGCTTTTTTCACTCGAGAATATGTAATGCTCCTCTTTCCTTTCACCACATCTAGATTTGGTTCATTCATTCTATGGTTGATAGCATTCTACTTTATGGATGTACTGTAATTTATTTAAGGAATCATCTCTTAATATACTTTCTATTTTTACAGTTTTTCTTTATTACAAAGAAGGCTAAAATGAAATTCCTTCATGTGTATCTTTGCTCACTTGTGCAAATATATCTGCAGTTAATCTCCTTGAAATGCTGAGTTCAAGAATTTGAACATTTAAACTTTGATAGATATTGCTAGATTGGCCTTAAAATGTTCTCCCAATTCATACTCTTATTGAGAATATATGAAAATTCCTGTTTCCTCTGCCTCTCACCAACAACTGGGTGGTAGTAATTTTCCTCATCCTTGTCCAGCTAATAATATGTGAGACAACTGGTCGTTTTAATTTGTGTTTCTTTAATTGTGGGTGAAATTGAACATTTCTCTTATGATTATTTATTATGTGAAATTTTTCTCTTAAACCACTTATTCCTCCCTCTGTCCACTTTTCTATCAGATTATAGGTAATCTCTCTAAGTTGCAAGATAAATTGCATATTAATAAAATCAGCTGTTTTTCTGTGTTGTAAAACATCACTCCCTGATTTGTTGTCTTTTCATTTTGGTTATATTTTTTGGTAGAGTGCAGGACATTTGACTTTTATCCAGATGTCACTGATCCATTTACTTAACAAATTTTTATTGCATATTTACTATGTGCTAAGGATACAATGGTGACCAAAACAGATGTTGAACCTGCATCGACCTTAATAATCCAGTGGAGAAGCAAACATTGATCAACTAATAAAAAAGCATATAATTTCAAATAAAAGGATGGTAGGAAGAGCAATCTTTTCCTTTCTAGCTTCTACATTGTACAAGCTGTATACTTTATACACTATAATTACAGTTTGGGGATTTTTGTTTTGTTTTGCTAGTATATTTTTTTAAATGTGGAACTTATTTCAGGAGAGAAAGTAATGTAGAAATCCCACTTTTCTTTCTCTCTCTTTTTTTAAAACATGGTTAGGCAGTGTGCCGTTTATTAACTGGATTATATCTTCCCCAGTGATTAGGTATGCCACATTTATCACATCCCAGTTATTACCTGAGTGTATTATTTTTTTGTAAATTAGTTGCCCGTTTAAATTTTCTTTTATAACTCACCTTCGGTACTCACACTTACTTACATAATTTAGTGACAATAAACATCTTGAGTCTTCCTATCCATGAAACAGATAATGCCTTCCCATTTATTTAAGTCCTCCTTTTTTTTATTTCTTTCCAGTAGAATTTCAAGGTTTTTATTTTTATATATTGGTCTCCATTTATTTTATTTACTCTTCAATTTTCTTTTCTAACTCATAATACTATTTATACACTTTGATTGCTTGTTTCAAAGATTTAATATTCCCTTTACTTTCTTTGACAGTTCATAACACTTGCAAACAAAAATAGTTTTCTATTTCTTGGGGTGTATCTTTCTCCAGACTTGATTTTTATATCATTAACCTATCATGTTTCTTTCCGTCTTCCTTTCTTTCTTAAAGTATTTTTAATCGATGCCAACATTTTTTTCCCCAGATTACTGTCATTTGAGGAGTATGGCTCTATATAGACTTTCTTTTGGTCAGAATATGGCGTACGTGGATTCTCAGTGACTGCCCACACCTCCTCATCTGGGCCCTTTTTGCAGATTCTCTTTGGTTTGAAGTCTGTATGCTAAGGGTTTCTGTTCTAGACTCTGAATTTCTATCATCGAAGGGAGACAGACCAGAGGCTGAATCAACTATGATTAGTGGATTAGTTCTGTTTTCTCCTTCTGTAATAATCTTTTAATCTCCTCACTTGGATTCACTTTCCTAGTTAGAAGTTTACCCTTTTCCTTTGGGGTGTGGTCACCCCAAGGAATTTTAGATTTGTTTTCTCCCAATTCAAGGAATAGAAGACATCTACTTCCTCGGAAAGAAACAACACTAAAATTTCTTTCCCAGCCTCAACCGTCCCCACCAAAAGAGCAGCTCCCATCCCCTTCCCAGCCCTGGAGGCTGGAGCATGAAGGAATACTGGAGGAAGGATGTTTAAATCAGTAAAACCTTAGGGCGTTGGCACTGGCAATATTACTCCACAGTAGATGTCCACAGGAGAGCCTAAGAAACCTGAAAAGGCTTTGACTCTGTTCTTCTCTGGGCCAATAATACCCTGAGAGGTCTTAATCATATTTCTTTTCTCTTTTACTACCTCTGAATAATCCTACTTTGAGCTAATTTCCCATCTTCCTGCCAAACAGAGAAAAGCACAATTGCCAGTCCTGGTGGTTCTTCCAATTTTGGTTACACTCTAGAAGGGCCTCTTTGGGTTTTCTCCCCTTGGTGGACCACACACTGTCCCAGACACCTTCCCTGGAAATGACGGATGCAAAAGTGAGTTATTCAGAAAAGTGCCTTTTCATGTGTTCCCTAGAGTACTGGATCCAGAAGAGTGAGATAAGATCTGTATCTCAAGATTCCCAGTATGTCTGTCTTCACACACTTTATCAAGCTTATTTAAGGAATGTTGCAGAGATTTCTTTGCTGTTGTTTGTTTTCAAGTTCTGGGAGAAGAAAAGAATTATCATCTTGGAAATACCCTGCCAACTTCTCCCGGACGTCCTAAGGATGACAGTTTACACACGTCCAAAGAGGGCTACCACTCATGCCTCAAATACACATAATATTTACTTTTCAATCATTATTTCACTGAATTTATTTGTGAGGAGGGAATGCTTATTCCTATTCATTTCCGTAGAAGGGGGAACTTCCATGCTCATTACGTCAAAGTATGGAACTTCCATGCTCATTACATCAAAGTCTTCCAAAGACTTCCTTGCTTCCCCCTTTCACATTTCTCTGAAAGAAGATCAGTTTTCCTAATCAGTGAATCTGGAGGGGAAAAAAGAACCAAGCTTGGAGGCTCAGCCTCTGCTGAGTGCTGAGTTTTCTTTCAATTTCAGGCAGCCTATGCTCAGGACTCACATACCTATGCAGCTGTGGTTTGGGAAGACTTTGTTGGGTAAGTTTGTTTAATTAAATAGACGAGATGGGTGTTAGCAGTCTAGATCTAAGCTTTGTTTTCTAATCAGCTTGTTTTTTTTCCCCAGAGTTGATGTTTCTCCATCATGCTCCTATGTGACTCTTTCAGTTGGTCCCTAACCCAGGGGTTTGGGAATGAGCAAGAGTGTTAATCATCATTCCCCTAAACCTCAACGTGCCCTGCTTTACTCAGGTTTGTAGGATTTGTAAACCCAAAGAACAGAAAGTGCCCTTTCCCTTTGCCCAATCCAAGAATGTCATCTCAAAGATAAAGACAAAACCCTAATTTTAAAAATATACTCTCGTGGAGAACTAGCGACTAAAATGTAGAGGAACAGATGCTTACATTATTGAGAAATAATGAATTTTTATTTCTGTGAAAGTCTTTGCACCATTTCTTGTCCACTCTAGAGATCTGGAGGAATTTCTGAAATATATGCCCCTGCAACATTGGTCTTTACTGAGAGATTGGTCTTTACTGAGACTTTTCCTAGTTCAGCAGCCAAGAGGCAGTTTTAACTTCTCTCCGCCATTTAGCTGCAGTCATAGTACAGCACCGTCAGGCGAGGCTTGGTACCTGCTGAGAGAGGAGGGGTCAGGATGAACAGGCTTCCTCTGTTACTCTAACTAACCAAGAGAGAGATTCGAAAGCTTGTCTACTTGTTATTCTTTTGCAAACAATAGATTTTATTTATTGAAATTGACCAAATATGGAAATTTGACACTTGTACAAAAAAAGGTATTTTAAATTAAGGGCAAACTTTTAAAACGTGGACATCCAGTTATAATTTGTGTACCCATTTCACCCATGATAATTTGTCACTGAGAAAATTCAGGCAGAAGATGACACAAAAACCTTACTAATGCAAAGTCTCAGAACAGCCTGGAAAGTGACACCAGCAGCAGCTAAGAATCATTTATTCCACACGGTTTGGCCACAGGAAAACGCACTTTGAATATCTCTTACCCACTCAGAGGAATCAATCTGGCTTCCTCTTCCCAATCATCTTTTCAGAAATTTTGGGTTTCACAAGGGAAAGAATCTTCCAGAAACTACCTTTTCACTTGCATATAGCTTCCAAACTCGCATATTCCCATAAGTTTCAATGAAACTCAGGTCTTAAACATGTCCAAATTAGGGAATTCCCTGGCAGTCCAGTGGTTAGGACCCTGTGTTCTCACTACCAAGGGCCAGGGTTTGATCCCTGGTCACGGAAAAAAAATCCCACAAGCTGCGTGGTCTGGCCAAAAAGAAAAAATGTCCAAGTTAAACAAAAAAAAATTAGTTGAGAGAAAAGAAAAGCATATCTATAAATAAATGCTTTTTCTGATGTAAAAGAAAATAGTGCACATTCATTATAGAAACGTTGAAAATTTGAAAAGTAAAAAAAGAAAGTAAACATTATTCACCATCTTATAACCACAATTACAGTAATACATTTATGCATTTCTACTGATTTTTTTTCCCTTAAGTACTTTCAAACACATACGTAATTATAGCAAATCTGCTTTAGTTTTGTCTTTTTATTTTTACGAGCATTTAAAATTTTATTAATATTTATTCAGAAACATCATACATGTTGACTTCATACATTCCTTCATGTAAGAAAGAGGATTCTAAATTTTCAAAGCTACAATATCCCAGAGAAATTCACAGAGAAAGTGAACAGACAGTTCAAAAAGGAAGGACAAGAACAACTAAACAGTGACATGTACAAATTGGCATGTAATAAAAAATGCAATTTTAAAGATAAGGGTTCATTTTTACCTAGAAATTTTGGTAAGGGGAATATTTAAATCATTTTATCCAATGTTGACAGGTAATTCAGCAAAAGAAAATAATCTTTAAAGCCATAAAAATTTTAATATATTTTAAAGACCTAGAATTCTAACTTCTAGATATCTATCTAAAAAAAAAAAAAAAAAAAAAATGTAGGGAAGGGCTTCCCCGGTGGCGCAGTGGTTGAGAGTCCGCCTGCCGATGCAGGGGACGCGGGTTCGTGCCCCGGTCCGGGAAGATCCCACATGCCGCGGAGCGGCTAAGCCCGTGAGCCATGGCCGCTGAGCCTGCGCGTCCGAAGCCTGTGCTCCACAACGGGAGAGGCCACAACAGCGAGAGGCCCGCGTATCGCAAAAAAAAAAAAAAAAAAAAAGTAGGGAAGTCTACATGGCTACACACACACGCCCTGTAGCTTAATTTACAAGAGCGAAAAAAAAAAATTGAGACAAAATAAATATACAAAAGTAGGTGGTATGTAACTGTAGGATGGTACAACTAGGCTTTGTAATATTAGGTAGACATTACAAATAGATATAAAGTTTATGTAATAATTTGAAAAAGAGATAATACAATGGAAAGCCGAAGCACATAATCATATAAAAACATACATCTGGAGAAAGAAATTGCTTTTAGCTAAGTTTGGATGGTGGGATTATGGACATTTTTTCCTTTTTCTTTAGTATTTCTTTTTCAGTACCATTCTGATAATTTAATCTTTAACTTCCTGGTGTGTTTATGCAATCTTTAATAGTAACTGCAATTTTGACATAATCAGAGGAGTTGGCGAAAAGAAGAAAAGGAGATAATTATTTCTCAAATCCGTAAGCAGCTGCATACACTAAAAATGATGGAATGCTCTCATTTCACTTGCCATACAAACTTCAAAAATGTGTGGCCAAAACAAGAGCCATTTTTTCTCATTTTTAAATGTTAATTATCATAACTGCCTCTTTTATTCTTGAATGTAATAAAAGTTCACAGAATGCCTGATGAATTGACCCCAGCTGTGGATTGAGGCAGGGGTGGAGAGGAGTCATTTTCATTCTACGTGACAGTACAACTCTCTAGAACAACTTCCAAAATAAAACCAGCAGCTAAAACAATATGTGAACTGGCCGTGAAGGTAACTAGACTGATCACACACTTCCTCAGGGTCCCCACCCTCCAACTTCTTTGTCTTCCTTAATCCAGATCCTGGCACAGAGGTAATCAATAAATAATTTATTGGATAAATGCATTAATGAATGAATGAAGAGCAGTGTCTAGACTGGTCCACTTAAAACATGGCAGGTAACTTCTAGTGTCTGCTAGGAAATACTGAGTATAAATTCCATGTTTGGCAGTTGTTTTTGAAGGGCTGGCTGCCTTTAAAAAAGCAAACACCACCAAATGATTATAGACCCCAGTCTCTAGGAACTCAGGCAAATCTCATAGACCAGCTTGACTCCCAGCTTCAAACTCAAAAGCCTCCTATGATCCCATTCAAATTAATGACATGCTGTGTCCAGTTATTAATTATACAGCTGTTCCAAGAATGGCTAATGGCATTGCATAAATTGCATCCTCAAGGAGATTTAGGTCCTTCTGACCCACCCTTAGTACAGCAGTGATCAGATTGTTCTTCACTGTAATGTTCCATCAAAGTCAATGTTGCAAATATTAAGCATTTTAAGCCTTCGGATGGGACTTTTGCTCATGATTAGGGAACATGAGAAAGCCTAAGTACAAAGTAATTTGCAAGGTAATCACAATGTTTCCGACCCAGGTGATAGCTCAGAGGAAATTTAATTGGATAAAATTACCCCATTCCAAGAATAATACTTTGTACTTTATGTCACAATTATCATGTGAAGAACTTGAAGAGAGTTATGAACATTTAAACATCAGAACTCCATTTTGAAAGAGATGGAATTAACGTTACTTTACTGAGCCCAGAGAGGGATGGTTTCCTTTTCCAAAGCACACAGCAAACAGTCAAGAAATAACCCCCAATCTGCAGTGGCTTAATACTAGGACTATTGTTCCACCCTTTTGGAAGCTTTGCACTTCCATAACATATTACAACTTAAATAGTAAAAGCCCCCCACCCAAAAAAGGGGTTTTTTTTCAGTGTATCTTATAACTGCCACACAGGAATGCATTTCCGATTGTCAGAGTCAGAAAATACTTAAATCATTTCTCTTGAGCCCTTGAGATTTCAACTGGGAAAGTTCTGTTTATAATTAGTTTGCCTTCTCCCTTTCAGCTGTAAACATTTGGCATCAGCAGAATCAAATACAAAATTCACAAATCACTGGGGTTGGGAGGAATATCAGAAATAGAACCAAGTCATCCTGATTTCCAGATGAGGAGCCTCAGGCCCAGGGGTGGGAAGGATGGATAGAGGTCTCTGTTCAAATAATGAAGAGGCTCTTCCATCGCAGAAATGTCTCTAGTTGCAGGGAATGCCCCCATGTAGCTCCCAAGGCCCTTACTACATCCTTAGTTTGCCGGGCAATTGAGCATCTGAGGTTGAATGGATGTAAATGATTTTGTGGCCAGGCATAAAAGTGAAACTGATAGCAGAAAATCCAACTTTTTAGCTCAGTGTAATTCAATGTAAAAGATATACCAAATCAGAGCTCAAGTTCTGATGTGACTGTTATAACAGCCGTCAATAGCCTTGAATGTTACTAAAATGAAAGAATGTGTACAAAAGCATCTAACCCAGGGCCTAACATGGAAGAAGCCCTCAATAAATGTTCCCCCTCGGGCTCTATCCAGCCATCCAACTCCTTCGACCCCCTCCTGGAGCCTGAGATGTAAAAACTGCTTGATCCACATATCTATATGTACTTAAATACTGCAGAGCTGATTTTGTTTGTATTTGCAGAAGCTTCAAGTACTCTATCAGATGTTTCTTTAAAAGCTTATAAATTATTCTTTAAGCTTTCTTTTAAAACAAATCAACAACGAAATGAATATGTGTGCATTAAAGTTCATAATCAATAAAGTATGATCAGGAGTGGAGTTAGAGAAAGTGTATACCCCCAAATGAGTTGCACTAACAGCTGTCACAGGAGCCTGTGTTTGGGAGGAAGGCCTGTAGTTCCCCTAAAGATGGAGACCCTCAATTTATAAGTGCCCCCCGGCCGCCCCAGTGAAATTCCTGCTTTGGGGAGATGAGTGAGACTCTATTTACACAGAAAGTGAATTCCTTTTTCTATGTGCTCAATAAGCCCAGGGGGGATCAGAATACAGGAACTGAAGTCACATTTGTCATTGTTATTGTTGCTTTTGTTTTGAGCCTACCTCTGCAATCCAGAGGACCAGTGAATCCCATGAAAATAGGTTCTGATGACCCAGTGATATTTCCTTTATTACACTATGTTTTAAATATCTGTCCATTAATTACAACATTTGAAACTCTGAAGAGTAATAAAAATATGATGACAATGATGGTGATGATGAGTGGGTAATGTGACATCTGCTTAACCGCATTTGAAAAATAGAAATCATGACAAGGCTGATCAGCCTTGCTATTCTCTTTTGGAAGATACAAAATGTCTAATATATATATATATATATATATATATATATATATATATATATATATATATTTTTTTTTTTTTTTTTTTTTTTTTTTTTTTTTTTTTTTGCGGTACGCGGGCCTCTCACTCTTGTGGCCCCTCCCGTTGCGGAGCACAGGCTCCGGACGCGCAGGCTCAGCGGCCATGGTTCACGGGCTCAGCCGCTCCGTGGCATGTGAGATCTTCCCGGACCGGGGCACGAACCTGTGTCCCCTGCATCGGCAGGCGGACTCTCAATCGCTGCGCCACCAGGGAAGCCACAAAATGTCTAATATTTAAACGTTGGTCCCTCCCTCCCCCCAACATGACAGACTATTCAACCCATAATCAAAAGATTTCACTATATTGTAGGAAAAAATATTTTGGAAGTGAAACTATGTCTTTAATATTTCCAAGTAAAAGAATTCACATCTGATAAAAGCAATGCTTTTGGATATGTCATATGCGAAAAGGGTACCATATAATTAGAAGTGAATTTAGACAGAAAGACAGAAAGATGAGATGTAAAAGCAGATAATTAGTGCACTGTTATAATTAGTAAGTACTTCTCAATCCCGTGGTAACTGTGCTCTGAAAAGGGCTCCTGCCGATTAACTAATATTTCCTGAAAAAAGTTTTGTTCTCTCTCTTTAAATGGAAAATTTGAATTGCTATCTCCTTAAAAACCATGCCATAATATCTCATACATTGATTTATGTCTATGTTATAGTTTTTTCAAATGCAAAAAAAGGTATACTAACTGTAAGAACAAAACAAATATTATATTTGTAGAATGAAAGATTATAATAAATCTATATAATAATCTTGTGTTCCGTAGCTAATTTCAAGCATGATCTTTCAAAAATAGATATTATTTGTGCAACAAAAAATAACTTTGAAATCAGAGGAGCAAACATTTCACACTGAGCATGGTTAATCAGTTCAAAATGTCTGGACACTAGAAATAGTAAAACTTTCTGGAGATAGGTTCCAGAAGTTCAAATATTTCTAATTTTATAGTAGATGATAGGAGAGAAAGAGAAAATAACTAAAAAATTCAACCAAAAGGAAATATTTTCTCATTTTTTTCTCATACCCTCCCTCCCAAATATTTAGCATAATGAAAGGATGCAGTTAGAGAGATGTTCTTCCACTGATACCACAACTCAGTACACAGCCTTTGATCCTAAACAGTTGTGTGACTTTAAACTTTATGTGTGTAATGGAGATGATAATAACATGTCCTCACAGGGTTTTGGGGAGTAAAGGAAGATTTTAGGCATGGGGGTGGTGCATGCTTTGCAAATTGTGAAATATTTTCTTAAACTAGGGACAAAAATTAAATTCTCAATTTTATCCCCGAACATCAAAGACTTGATTAGGACAGACAATTAATGTCACACAAATAACACTGTTCTAAACAGAACAGTGTAAAACCCAAAAGTCGGCAAAGTCTTACCAATTACAGGCAATAGGACCCAAAAGTTATTCAAACACTTTTCAGTCAATCTCAGATTGTCTGGGACAAGCAGTAACATATGGTGACATTAGTGAGAAGGGCAACCTGACAGCAGAGAGAAAAGACCGATTTATGAAATTGGCAACGGACTTGCCTTTTTATCACTAGCCCCAAAAATGTCAGCGACAATGAGAAAAGCAGGTAAACCATGAAACTGTTTTTGGACCTCATGTCTTATGAAAAGTCTCCAAGAGAGCAGGGGTAGGATAGTGAGGGTGGCCTTGGTATCTGGGTTAACTGAGTGTCTAAAGTAACTCAGTTAAAAAACAAAACAAATAAACAAAAATAAAGTAACTCAGTTAACTAAGTGTATAAAATAAGCCTGAGCAGCTTCTCAGTTTACCTACAACAATGATTCAGATCTTTCAAGAAAGTATTCCTCCAGAGGGGAATCTGTTGTGCAGTTGAATGGTGAATGGTCCCCTAAACACAGGGATGAGAACAAACCTGATTATTGCTCACATTTGTTCTGGCACATACAAGGTGTGATAGAATCTCTAAGACCACTTACTGTTCTCCGGAATGATTCTCAAGTAGTAAGTACATTAGAGATTATGCAGTGAGAACTACCCCATCCTAAAAAGAACGGGGTTTGTAGCTTTTTAACTGTGCCCATTTCGAATTACTGGGGTGGAAAGATTTTGATAAACAAACCCAAAGAAAGCGATAGGCAAAAAAAAAAAAAAAAAAAAGTGCTGATTAATACCAGCAATAGGAATAGACATTTTTAGAAAGTGTTTTTTAATCAGCTCCCTGGTATGGGGTTAACCAACTGTGTCAGCAGAACTAAATTACAGACTCATAGGAAAGGAAAAAGCAAATAAAAAGAAGAGAATTTTGAAACAAATTCAAACTATTCCCTCTTAGGGTAAAAAGCTTCAAGCACTGAGGAAGGCTCATTGGTTGCATCTCAAACAAATAAGCCCTAAGCATTGAACGGGTAAGAGTATCCGAAAATATGTAATACTTTTCAGTCTAAATTAGCTTAGGATAAAAAGGGGTGCTGGCCAGCTACCACAGAAATGCAAAAATGTAAAACTAAAGTGAGTTAAATGCTCAAAAAAAAGGCAAAAAATGGTAACTGCCAAGTACAGAATCACAAGTCAGAGAACTCACTGGCTGTGAGCATTTTGTTCTTACCGGATCAGGGGCGTGGTTGGTCCCATGTCACCAAGGATCGCTGGTAGCGCAGTATAGCTGGGAACTTAAACATGGCTGTTTGACCTTCAAAGCAGTGGTTTCCAGAGCATTTGAAGCTCAACCACACTCCTCATCATCCTGGGATACTGATTTAAAATCACGGTAAAATGACAGTTATTAAAAGAGCCATAACTATCCACTTCCAACTTTGTGGTTTTTAAGTTCTTAAGTATTCTGGTTGTGCTAAGCAGTGCTTTTTGGTTTTCATTTTCCTTGGTTTTGAAGATGGTCAGGTGTTTATGTTGTTTCAATAAATTATTATTTCAACTTAATTCCATATTTAGGAAAAAACAAAGCAGAATAAAGGCTTCCAGCGAATGGCATTTGGTTTGCTGAAATATGTAACTACTATTAGGCATCAAGAAATGAAATCTAGGTATAAATTATCTCTCGCTCTACAAATTCAGTGTGCAATGCTACACAGAAAATGTGAAATCAGGGAACTAGAGAAAGTGTCTCCAGAAGTTGCCTGGCCAGTGGAGAAAGAATTAAGTGTTTTAACCTCTAAGCCATGCTAAAGAATATTCAGATAAAATCAAATGGTAACAAAAATTAATCCTATTCTTTAGACATCCTTCTGTTTATTTTAGTTCTTTCAGGTGTACCTTTCAACAAAGACCTAAGTTGTCATTTTCAAACTTTGAGAGTAATATCTGGAGGTTACAGTGCCTGAAGGTATTAAGGAATTCTTCTGACACTTGATTTCCCTGTAGGAAGAATCTCAAAAGAGGGGGGAGTAGAGAGTGAATAAATTGAAAAAAAAAGTCCAAAGTAGAAGCATTTATGTTTTCCTTCCCTGGAATATAAAGCACAGGAGTTTCGGATTTCATTATTTTGAAGGTTTTTGTGAGAAATTATTGTCATTTTTACAGAATCTAGTATAGTTTTCAAAAATTGCATATTATTATCTAAAATTTGGGACTTACAAATATCTAAAATTGTAGTGATTATATTTCAAAATGCAGTCATGTAAAATGGAAGCGTCATATAGTTCACCAATATCAGCAAGTTTGCAGTTACAGGTTTACAAGATACAATCCCACTTGAAATACCGAAGCTGAATTATAAAACACTAATGATTTCTTCCTAAAATGAGTGTTTATTTTTTTCCAAGTCATTAGAGTTCACTTCTTTCTCTGCCAAATGCCTCTTCTTTGTGTTCAGCCTGTGATATTTGTTGAACAGTACTTGGTCATGCTGAACATGGCATATTGAACAGATTTAAAATGACCTTTGGTCACTGCTTCCCAAAGTGGGGTAAAGATGATTTAGGAGCATGTATCCAAGCAAATTATTTTAAATGTATTATTGTATTTATTGTATGCTGCACTAGGAAAGATACAAAAGAAATCCTATGGTATAAAGTTTCATTTTAAAATACATTTATGTGTTTTATTTTAGCTGAAACTATTTTTTTTTTTTAAAGAACAAGTAAATAGTAATTCAGAGGGCATTAAACAGGGCAAAACCCCTATGGTTGTATGTAAATGGCTGAAGTCAAGGCAGGAAAACATTGCTTTAGGAAAACCTTCTGCCATCCAACTCCAAAATATCAACCTTTTAAAAATTTACTGTGAAATAGGTAATATTGCAATGTCTTAACACTAAACTTTTTTGATCATTATGAAGCTACACATTTTCTCTGTGTCTAATTTTATATACAGAATCATCACTGAATACAAGAATCAAAAGTAGACTTACAGAACAAAATAACATAACCAATTCATTTTGCAGGTGATTAACTTCTTCAAATGCAAGTAGCCCGTTAGTGACTGAGTTATAATTTGCACCCAAGTGTACTCAGTCTCAGCTCTGCTGCTGAACCTCACAGCCACTGCCCAGAATCCTGGCTGGGAATATTTGTAAGTACAAAGAGCTTCTTCTAATAGAACCGATTTCCAAAATTGTTCTCTGTTCCAGCCTACAATCACTAACTAGTTGAGAATAAAATACCGTATAGTGCAGTATATCACAAAAGTCTGGGCTCAAATCCTCAAAAGATTTTTAACTAAAAGATATATGAATCAACAAGCCCAGTGCAATGGGCTTTTCACGAAGGCTAGGCTAGGACAGAACTAAGGTTTAGGCTATTTTTTGTTAATAGCCAATGAGTTAAAAACAACAACAACAACAACAACAAACAACCAGTAAACTTCACAGAGTTTTGACAAAATAAATGCAGATGGCTGCAGATAGTAAGCCTACAAGCAAGTTTTCTGTACCGAACACCCAAATCAAGGCAAATTTCAAGGTAACAAAAAATTTTAAATGAAAGGCTAAAAAATAATCAGGGAATGGGGAAAAGCAGGTGATAAATAACTGATTTGTTTTAGGACTCAAATTTGAAGCTAAAAATAAAAATATTTCAGAATTAGAAGTGACCACTCAAAAATATATTTTGCCCATAAATGATACAGGATGCCTTTGCAAAGCATTTGGTAGCCTGGGTCTTAGTTGTAGTGGGGTTCAGGAAAGCAGGACTAAAGTGCTGTTTTTGTAAACTTGAAACCTAAACATCTCCATGAGTTACGATGTCTGTTTATACTCTAAGAAGCTCCTTCTCACATCCTTAAAAGGCAAGCTGCTGAGGAGAGACAGAGTTAGAGGGGATGTTGTTTTTAATCCTGGGGTAAATAAGGCCTTGAACGTCCCGGCTCCTGCCCTGGGTGACCTGGACCAATTTTCTGCTTAGGGTCACTCAGTCACAGGAAGTCGAAGCAAAAGGCCTGAGTTGTTTGTTTGTTTGTTTATTTGTTTGAGGGTTGAGAGTTGGTTGGAGAAAAGCTGAGCCTATGAGATCCCAGCAGCATCACCACCAAATACAAGCTCTCCTTTGCTTCTTTCTCCATGCTCTGTGGAAGGGTCTTCACAGAGCAACAAGTTCCCAGCCTGCTGCTCTCAGAAAGGGGCTGGTGATGGACTCAGGGTTGGGGCAGGGGAGGAGGGAAGAGTCACCCCCCCCCCCAGCCCCCAAACTCACTCACAGACAACCATCAACTTTACACAGCAGCTGCTTTTGACAGAAGATACATAGGCACTGACCTCCAGTGATCTTAGGAAATAAGAGTCGGAAAGACTTCTTCTGTAGCTGTGACTTTTTTTTTTTTTTAAGTGTTGGGGAACATATATATAAAAAGAGAATTCTGAGACATCCAGAAAAGAGAGAGAAGAAATTGGATAGGTCACTTAACCTCTCTCGGTCTCAGCTTGCCCATCTGTGAAATGGGTAAATGGAACTAAATGCCTTGACTTAGCCCAAACATTCTCTGGTTCTTTATGGTGGGGAAGGGGCTGTGAAAAACGGGCCCAATGCAGACCGATCATTTCACCCTATTTGGGATGGTGACTCAGACTTCCCAGGATAGGATGGTCATTTCTGCGATGGCCTAAGGGACATTTTGCAAGAGGGTCGTGCTGCTTGCCTCTGGCCTTAGTTCTCAACCCCCCCACACACACACACACACACACATTTTCTTTTACTTTTCCCCAAAGGAATTGTTTGCGATTGAACAAGTGGAAGCATAAATAGCTGCGGAACTATTTAGGAAAGTCAATATGCAATTATGCGAAAGTCTATGATAAGGCTCCCTCGGAAGCAGAAAGCACCCGGGAATAAAGAACGCATTTCTCCTTCCCTGGCGAGGCCGTTGTGGAATGGCTGTTTCACTGTGTCCTGGGGACGGACAGGACTGGATCTGATTCCATCTCTGTCGCTTTCCTTGACTCTTTCCGTTACTGCCGCTCGCTCTCTCCCTCCTTGCGTTTCTGTCGCCGTCGCTCTGCGCCTCTCCCCTTTCCTTCCCCCTCCCTTCCCCCAGCTCCCCGCCCTCCAGGCCCTGGGCGCGGGGTCCGCCGCCTCCCTGGGTGGTGTGAGCGCAGCGCGCGCCGAGCGGGCGGTGCGGCCGGGAGAGGCTGCCGGCGGTGCCTCCCCTTCCACCCGGCGGCGGAAGAAACCGGGAGAAGGAACCGCATCCATCCCCACACAGTTCTCTCGCGGCCGCTAATCCCATTAGCGCACCTGAAATAACCTCGGCCACAGACGCGCGCTTGTTCCAGCCCCTCGAAGGGGTCGCCGCGGTCGCATGGGGAACTGGGGGGCCTGGGTCCCCGAAGGCTCCCGCGTCCCAAACAGCCTCGCAGAGCACACTCGGCCTCGGAGGCGGAAGCGGGAGACGGGCGGCACCCCGGGGCTCACGGCGCCCAGGGAAGAACCGTCCAGGAACGGAGGCGAGAAGCTTCCAGAATTAGGCTAATTGGCAAGGGGCGGTGTGAGCCCCTGTCCCCGAATCCTGATGGGGAGAGAGGCGCCCTCGGGTGCTCAGCCCCAAGAACCGGCAGACAGAGCCCGGTACCCCGAGTCACGGCGTCGGGGTCCGCGGGTCCTTCGAGCTCGGGCTCCCGGGTCGCCACCCCTGCGGCGCAGGCCTGACCCCCCTCCCTCCCTCCGGAAGAGGCTGGGGCGAACCACAAAGGAGACAGGATCGCCGTCTAGAATGGTGGGAGAGGGTGCACTGGCAGGAGAGAAAACCTTTGGCTCCTTCCCGACGGTTCGGGGTCCCCAGGGAACACGTTTCCCCAAACCTACCCTCACCCCCACCCCAAACCGCGGCCCCCGCACCCAGCCGGGTGTGAGCAGATTGGGGGGGGCCCCTACCCCGGGCAGCGTGTCCTGCCGAGCCCTCCACTCGCTCCGAGGAGTGTGTGCCCCCGGGGGTGCAGGCAGGCCCGGGGCTCTGGGTGGCTCGGCGCCGCGGGACCTGGCACCCCGCCACGCACAGGCGACAGGACATCCCAGCAGTGCGCTCAGCGGAGGAAGGATCCAATCGGCAGAGAGGCCCGGAAGTGGCCGCAGATCTGCCACTAAATGAAGTTTATCCTAGATGAGTTCGGAAGAGGGGAGCCTCTCAGGGCTGTGGGCTCGGCTGTGAACAGATTTCTTTGCGGCTTGTACGTCGATTTCTTTCATTAGTTGTAAGTTTTCAAATTGGCCCTTTCTCGCATAAATCGCCTGGAAACAAATTATGGTTTTTAGCAAGCGTAACCAGAGTCTGACGTTAATTAAAAAAAAAAAAAACAAGGAAAGATGATATTTATTTTTCATTTTCAAAATAAGGGCACGGAAAGGTACCTTTTCACATATTCACAAGTGAATAACTACTCAGCGGGCGTCCTTCAGTTTCTTCTAGTTCTTTCCTTCACTGTCTTTCACGCTACTAGAATTCTTTCTGAGCTGCAGAAAGCCTTCGATATTTTTCTTATTCATTGGATAACTCAGTGAAATGTTAAAATATTTATTTTTGAATAATCAGTACGATTTTTGCCTGAAGGTTTTCACAAAATATGCCCCTTTATACAGTCCAGCGTGGATGCTAGTCATGACCAGTCTGGCTCATCCTGTTGCTTCAAAGGTAAACGTTTGCGTTTGGTGACTGGAGACGTTCCCCAACACTCAGTACTTCCACTACTAGTTTAGAATTTATCAAACGCGTGAATACTTATGATTGGTTCCTGTAAGACTCGTCTACGTTTTCCCGCTATTGTTAGTAGGGTCCTTGTTGTTGTTTTAATCTGGACTATTGGAACCATATGGCATCTTATAAAATAAACTTTCACAATTCAGTTGATTATGCTAAAGCTGAAAAGACACCCACCACAGCCATCACCACCGGCATCCCCCATCCCCAATCACCACCATCTCTGCAGACCAACCGAAACCATCCTGTTCTTTTACACTGCGATGCAAGCAATCTCACTGCTTTAAGTAGTCAGTGTCAGCCCAAGTTCTCTGACATATCTATATTTAACACAATATTTTAAAGTCATTCTGACATAGTGCCACATCAAAATGTATATTTGAAGTAGATCATTGAAATATATCTATGCATCAATAAAATGTCCTAGGGCTTCCCTGGTGGTGCAGTGGTTGACAGTCTGCCTGCTGATGCAGGGGACACGGGTTCGTGCCCCGGTCCGGGAAGATCCCACATGCCGCGGAGCAACTAGGCCCGTGAGCCATGGCCGCTGAGCCTGCGCGTCCGGAGCCTGTGCTCCGCAACGGGAGAGGCTACAACAGTGAGAGGCCCGTGTACCGCAAAAAATAATAATAATAAATAAAATAAAATAAAATAAAATGTCCTAAAGCTGTCTCCTTTTCACTACTGGGTTTTTATTAAAGAGCACCCTAATAACTAGTCATGTATTAATAGGTGTTTTTCTTTTTTAATGCAATAAGGAATTTTAACTTCAGGAAAGCAGATAAACAGTTTTAAGAGGCTGGTACCCAAGTCTATGTCTCTTCCGCCAAAATCAGCTTGACTTCTCCATATTTTATTGGTGTGGGCTTTATCACTTCTCTAGAATAATTGTGATTATTCAGGAAATATGTCACTATCAAACAGAGGTCAAAGTTAGCTTCATGAATTTTTTTTTGGTACAAAGCTTCCATAATGCTAGAGCTCCATAAATATTTTTTAAATCATAACAAAAATGTATACAATATTTTTAAATGTTTAAGAGAACATCAAACAGTCTCTGTTACACAAAGGCATCTGACTGAATTTCAGCCACACTTTCTCCCACATGTGGTCTCCAAGTGAAAACACTGAAGTTTCATATTTTCATCCAATAATGCCAAAAGAGGAACTGCCCTAAAATTTTTCTAATTACCAATTTCATTCTGTCCCTCCTACAAGTACTTTTCTTGATTATTGAACAATATTACGTTCTGAATTTCAAAAATTAATTTGTACATCCTGGATTACCTAGGCAGTAGATACATTTAACTTGACTGTCAAGCAAATTCACGCTCAGAGCCAAGCAACTGCATGCACGTGCATGTGCACAATCACACACACATACACATATCTTTTTTTCAGAGATGCCAGGCTTGTCCCACCATCTTTTCTTTTTCTTCCCAAGCTGACTTTGTGCACCCCCACACATGCACAACTGTATTAAATGTAGGTTTTAGCCTTGTGCCTTAGTTCAGTGGTTGAAGTGTGCCTATACTTAGTATAATGTCCTAAACTTAGATTTGAACACACAAGTAGGCCACAAAACCTGTCCTGTGAGTCTAAGTTGGGTCCTGTGGTCCTCTCCTATTACTTACCAGCACCAAATCACCACCACCCCCCCCCAAAATACTGGACCAGAAAAAAGTTTCTTAAATCACAGAGACTGTAGTTTTTCCATTGTCCAGTAGACGGCACAAAAGATCAAGCCTTCAAATGTTGAACAATCCACCAAAGCTATTTGGTTTAGTATGGAGTGTGTTTGAGTGTCCTGTTCATCTAAAACAGTCAACCAGCCTGTGTTGTATGTGTAAAACAGAGAAGCATCCCCAAACTTAAGAAAGCTCCACAGAGTTTTGAAATGTAGCGATATGAAAAAGATTTGTATATATCTGCTCACCCAAATGCTGCTTCAGATAACGCAGCAACTGTTATAAATGAGGATCTTGGAGGGAAATGTTACTGAGAAGTTTATTATTATTTATTATTATTATTTTTTTTTTTTTTTTTGCGGTACGCGGGCCTCTCACTGTTGTGGCCTCTCCCGTTGCGGAGCACAGGCTCCGGACGCGCAGGCTCAGCGGCCATGGCTCACGGGCCCAGCCGCTCCGCGGCATGTGGGATCTTCCCGGACCGGGGCACGAACCCGTGTCCCCTGCACCGGCAGGTGGACTCTCAACCACTGCGCCACCAGGGAAGCCCAGAAGTTTACTATTTAAGTTACCTTTAAAGAAATTAAACTGAGAAAAAGTACAAGGCATTGCATTTTTAATTACCTTCTAACAGATGAAGAAAATATTTGCAACCTGAACCTTCAAAATTCTATATTGGAATTTTGCATGACGTATCTATGCTTTTTATTAAACTTGACACGCAACTCAGACCAGAAAATTAAGTACTGGATTTCAAATGGGCTAATGTATCCATGCATATATAACACCTAGTAGAAAGGGGGAAGAAATTTTTTAGAAATTTTGTGAATAGCTTCTGGGGTATATCGGATGATGAAGCCATAAGAAATAAGTTAGTTGAAACTTTGCCTCTCCCAAAGCAATGTGTGACTTTGGCTAATATTTATATTTTACTAAAAGGCTCCTATTTCCCTTTTCATCCTGCAGACGCTCCTTTTGCAGAAGTAGGGGGAGAGGGTAAAGTGTGGGCTAATAACTCATTTCCCAGTTAATTTTATTAAGAATTTATAGCACTGTTTAGAAAGTTTTAAGACAACCATAAATTTTATTAGGAATATTTTATTAAGCCCTCCATTTAATTAATAAAAGACCTCTATGACTTCTGAAAATGTCAGAGGCAGTAATTATGTTAACCAGCGTAATTTTTCCCCCTCTAGAGACCAAAGCATTTTAATGATTTGAAATAGAAAAGTGGTAAGGAAAACACACACACACACACCCCTCAAATTTTTTTTTCTTCACTTTTGCATTATCCAGCCCGAATAGAGTGACGGGTATTTTCCCTGCGATGATTGGAGAGCCTCAGCTGACCTCTCATTGACTTCTGAACTGGACCCAGACATTCTTTGTTTTCTGAAGCAAAATGCAGTAAACAAATCTCCAGGTTCTTATAGCCCAGATTGCTTTGGGGCACTTGATTAACGTCTTCCCTAATCCTTTCGGTTAACCCCCTTTCATATCACCTAACCAGGTTTCTCCCTTTTATAGACCTCTAAATAGTTTATTTCACTTTTCTCACAGCCACTCATTAGTTTTGACTTTTTGGTACCTTTCTCATATGGCATCCAGGCTCTTATCTCCAACATTCCTCTATTATCTCTAGTAGATTTTAAATCTATTTTCTTTGAACTGTCTTTCCCTTCTCTTATTTCTGTTTTTTGAAATGCAAACGCTAATGTGGGATGAGATTCAGAGGATGAATGTTCTTGAAGAACAAACCCTAAGCCTCCAGCCCACAGGACAACCTAAAGAGTAATCACAACATTTTAACAGGCATCTTAAAGTTAGGTGGCAGATGATAAACCCTTATCATTCTGTGAACACAGCTGCCAAACTCGATTGATTAACAGGCTTTTGTTTATTCTGGGCTGGCAAATACACACACATTTTACCTTAAGAGGTGCCTTCTTAATTTCTGAGGGTTTTGGAGCTGACTCATCAGTGTGAACTTCGGGGACAAAAGCCTAATTCCGGATATAGGTCTTTCCAAAGGCACGATTCCTTATAGGAAAACAGAACAGTAGAGGGAAGTTCTCCCGGAGGACTGTACCAACAGCCTAAAGGGGCACTATTTGTTTTAAATGCCTCCTTGCCGGAGGGTCTAAACAGTAGAGACCTAGGCCCCAGGCTGCCTCTCTAAAGTCCTCACTCTCTATCTTTGGGAAGATGCTCTGGGATGAGAAGGGTAAGCTGAGTATGGAAGGCCCATGTCGAAAGAGCTAGGGGCAAGTGCCAGAACCCTTCACCAGGCCAAGTTTTTGCAAAATAAAAGTACTTTTGCGTTGAAAAGCAAGTATCTGAGATAAGCTAAAAAAAGGTACTGCCATAGAACAGCTATAAATATCAGTACTAGTTTTCTAAGATACCTAGAACTATCCCTTTACCTTTCCTTTTAATAGATGATTAATTGCTGCCCTGCTAAAGGAGTTTTTTTTTTCTTCTTCTTCTTTTTTATGGCTACTATATTGCAACTCCAGAGGTCCTCTGTGCAATTTCTCTCAGCAAGCCCCAACTGTAATAACTGTTTGCTAATTGTAAAATCCTTATCCAGAATGAGGTTTGGGCAAACAATTTGTACTACTGTAATTACATTGTAAAAGTGTTTTAGTCTCTCGGTTGTTCAGAATTAATCTTATAAAGGCCTAGGACCATCGGGTTCACAGTTATACTTGGAAAGAAGGGGAGGGAAGGAAGAAGCCACTTTTCAAAGCTAATGAATGAGGCTAGTTTAAGCCCACAAACTCAAGCTATCTCTTTCTTTAAGGAAAATCTGTCTGTCGGTAATTTAATGTTGAAGATCGTGGCTGAAGAGCGTAATAGTCTTTTACTGCTTGAAGTTTGGGGTTGTGTTGGAAAAGGAGAGATTTACCTGAACCTTCTTTTTCCATCTCTGCTAGAAAACAAAAGAGAAAACTTACCGGAACGCATCAATACAAAATGCATTCTATTGTCAAAGAACTATATATACCAGAATTGGCATTCTCCACATTTGAAAACGTGGCCGCAGACTTGAGGTAACTCCAAACCGGTCGGCCACCTAAGTCTTTGCCCGAGAACCCGTAGGGCTGTTAAAGACTATGGTCATTGAAATGTAAATTTCTCTTGGTTAAATTATACTTACACAATCTCCTTCGCAGTTCATTTTAGGATCATAAACGTAGCTGTGCCCATGTCGGTGTTTGGCTTGACGCTCCCCTCGCTCCCCACCTCCCACTTCGTGTCCCACTACCGCCAGCCGCGCTGATATCGGGAGGGCCTGCTGGAGAGAAAGAGCTCACACCCCAGCGAGCAGCCGTCGGAAGGCGCTCAGGTGTTGGCCGCTGCCGGCTGGGGTTCCAGGAAGAGGTTGCAGGCGGCCTGCCCAGGTTGGTCTTCTCTGTGATCGGAAAAGGATTGCGTTGGCTGGCACAGCCAGCGCAGCTTCCCAGGAATTAAACAGAAAACTGGCCTTCCTGAGACCGGGAGGTCCCATCCTGGCCTGAGTTCTGTTTCCAAGTTCACGTTGGGGAAGGGCCGGGGGGTGGGGGGGTTCGGAGTTGCCAGGCAGTGGCACAAAGGTGCTGGTAATTCACCTGGATCCTCTCGGCTCTGACACACGGGCCTGCCTTAACTTCCCGCGTGATGTGTCGAGGCGTTTGTACCAGAAAACTCTACATTTTGCGATGGTGAAAAGTAAAAGATCTTAAAACTTGGGGTGTGAGGGGAGAAAGGAAGAGAGAAGACAGAGATGCAAATGATGGGGGATCCTAGGATAAGTTTTTTTTAACAGTCGGAGCTCTTTCAAGGCAAAACGCATCCGAAGGCGTTGGGTGAACGTGTCAGCCCTTCGGGAACACATGGAGCGAGTACGGCGTCGGGGCGGGGGTGATGTGCGGGAGTCTGAGAAGGCTCTGATGCTCGGCTTTATGAAAACTCCACTATTGGGGGGAACTGGGCGTTGACTCGTGAGAAGTATTAAAAGAAGCAATACATGACGCTTTAGGGAGGTACGTGCGCTCGGTGGAATCTGATTCCAGATCTACGTTCTGATGCTCGCCCTGTGTCCCCTGCTCCTCGAAAGCCCACTTAAACAGAAACTTCAGTCCTGTCTCTCGGACCGATGCGACTTCTTTTAGTTTGCACATTAAGAGTTGGCTTCAATACATTTGAGAGCTCCTAATCTTTTCCAAGCAGTCTATGCGGATACGAGCCCCTAATCTTTCTCAAAACTCTTCCCCCTTCCTTCACCTCCCCCGCTTTGGGTTGGTCCGCAGCTGGCGGGGTGGGATGAGGGTAGGGGCGATGGGAGCTAGCGGTCGGCTGCTTTGGGGGAGTCAGCCTTTTGGCCACCATCAGGGCGGGAATCCGGACTGGCAGTTTGCCTTCCCGGCAGATCGAAGCTCCCTGCTGATCGATTATTTGATAATTGATTTTCCCCGCAGCCAATAAGCTTCTGCCTTGGCGGGAGCGTCTCCTGATTGGCCGAGCCCTCCTCCCCGGCTGCCTACCGAGATTTGGGTGAGTTCATTTTCCACTCGACCGCAGGGGGAGTTTTCTGCGAGGTTTCAACTGGAGGGAGGAAAAAAAAAAAAATCGTGCTCCGAGCCGAGCGAGCTGCGAGCCCTGCTCCGGGATGTGAGGTTTCCAGCCCGCTGGTCGAGCTGCTGCGGCTGAGCCATCTCGACAGATCAGAGCCGGGCGGGCAGAAAAATAAAAACGAAAATAATAAATATAATATACTAATAAAGGGCAGGTTTAGAGCGGGAGAATAAAGAAAAGGAATTTTTTGTTTGTTTAGACCGGAGAATAGGTATTTAAAGGGAGAAAGTTCAAATTAGTGGCTGGTTGGGGCCTCCGAGTTGTGGGTAGGGGCAGCTTTTTGTCTGAAATCTCAGCCCCCGAAGTGAATTTCTTTTTCTTTGGCACTGGGAGTTTTCCCTGAGCCGGACTGGGGATCGGAAAGAGGAGTGGGGGGAAGAAGGGCATGGGGAGGAGAGCGCGGGGCGTCGCCGGGGAAAGAGCGTGGCCGAGGCCGGAGCCCCTCGGCGCCTCGAAGACAAAGGCAGCGCGGAGGCAGCCCCATCCGAGAGCGCCGATCCCGCCGCGCCGCGCCGCGCCCTGGGCGCACGGCCGCCTCGCCCGGAGCGGGTCGGAGAAAGAGCCTCCCTCCCCGCGGCTCCCTGGTCCGGGCTCCACCCGCGAGGTCTGGCCGCCCAGAGCCCGCGTCGGGTTTCGCTTTCCGGCGATCATAAATAGCTTCGTGTTTGTAAACAGGCGCTGGGGGCACATTCCCGGCTCTGGGCTCATTGTTCCCTCCCTTCCTCTCTCACTTTGCGCAGGACGCCGGGGCTGGGGCTGGAGGCCTCCGGGACTAGGAGGTGGGGGGCGTCCAGATCCCCAAAGTGAGAAAACGCAAGCATTTCCTTTCCTTGGGCCGGGTGTCCATCTCTGACAGCAAAAAAAACCCTCTAAGGTGGATCTGCAGAAAGCCCCAGCCATCTCCACCCCACGTTCTCGGGACTTCTTAGCACAGCCTTTCCCAGCCCTGCTCCTGCGCCTCCTCCTCTTCGCTCCTAGTTTGACTTTTCTACGTGGTGTGTTTGGTTCTAAGAATCCACCACTTTCTGCACCAGCCCCCCTCCGCCCCGAAAAATACTGGCAGACCCCAAATATTTCGAGGAAAGTCAGGAAGTCAATCCACGGAGCCCTGTGCAAAATAACTCCCGCTGCTGCCTACCCCGCTTTTATTCCCAATCTATTTCAAGAGAGCTTTGGAGAGAGAGTCTGGAGGGGGAGGGAGAGTAAAGAATACGGAAAATAAAGCCGGCGGCCGGGGGCTACTACCCGCGCTTGTGCGCGTGTGCCCTGGGTGTGTGGGTGTTTGTGCCTGGGCGTGCGATTTAATGGAGCGCCTCTCTGCCTCTCCAGTGCGGCCAGAGCTCGCTTCGCGCACCCACCCCTGCCGAGGAGCCTACTTGCTGTAGCCCAATGCATTGTGTAAGACGCGACCTGTTATGGCCACCACTACTTCCGGGTTCTAGCATTCTGGTCGGAATCCACCTCTCCGCCTGTGCAACACACACTTTACACACGCACGGGGACTGCAAGCGGGCAGCATCGATCGTGGCTCCTTTAAGACAAACTCAGACAGACATTTTTTTTTAACCCTCCTCTAATCTCCCTCCAGTGCGGCAGTTGCAAAGAGGGAGAGAGAGAGAGAGAGACAGAGACAGAGAGAGAGAGAGAGAGAGAGAGAGAGAGAGAGAGAGAGAGAGAGAGAGAGAAAGAGAGCGAGCGAGAGAAGAGAGAAACTGATTAGGAATTAGGACTGATTCAAGGGAAGCGAGCGCTAGGGCTTTGTGCATTTGAATATTAACATTTGAGGTGTTCTGACCAGAAGAAGACTGCGCGGATGATCATTCATTCACCACGTTGACAACCTCGCCTGTGATTGACAGCCGGAGTGGCAGAAAGCCATGAGATTTGGTAGTTGGGTCTGAGGGGCGATTTTTTTTTTTTAACTGATTTTTTGGGGAGAGAAGATCTGCTTTTTTTTGCCCCCGCTGCTGTCTTGGAAACGGAGCGCTTTTATGCTCAGTGACTCGGGAGCTTTGCTTCAGGTCCCATAGACCGAAGATCTGGGACCAGTAGCTCACGTTGCTGGAGACGTTAAGGGATTTTTCGTCGTGCTTTTTATTTTTTTTTTTCCGGGGGAGTTTACGTATTTGTTTCTTTTCACACTGGCCTTAAAGAGGATATATTAGAAGTTGAAGTAGGAAGGGAGCCAGGGAGGCCGATGGCGCAAAGGGTACGTATTAATAAACAATTGTGGAACTCAAATGTGAGGTTAAATTGAAACGTGGCTGAAAGACACTGCTAAAAAGTTTCCTTTTTTCTCTGTCTTTTTGAATGTGGCTCCTACAGCCGTGGCCTAAAGAGAGAGGATTTATTCAATGCATTTGTAGACTTATGTATATTAACATGTAATTGTTAATTCAAGTAATCAAGTTTTCTATAGATTCCTAACCAGCAGCTATATAAGTAAAAATACAAGCTCGGGCAATCATCTGTTTAAAAAACAAAAACAAACAGCGCTAGATACCTAATGTTATATAGCGTGAGCATTCAAGGAGCAGAAGTTTAAGGCTATTTTTAAATTAAAATAAGCAGCTAGAAACTTCTGATATGTTATTGATTATGCTCATCTTTAATATCACTGAAAGTATTTAGCATTTTTAAGCAAATAACTTTGTCATAGTACAACGGTTTTGGGGGTCGGAAAGCATTCATCTTTTTAAAGTAATTTTAATATACATGTTTTTTTATGCAAGGTAATACTTTGTAAGTTTTTCTTAGAAGAGCCCTGCACTAATTGGATACTAAGCACACAACTACTCACTTTAAACATGCAATACTAATTTCCCCAATATTCCTATTTGAATGGAAATGTAGTGAGAGTAAAGTGAGACAATGACAACCCAACAGAGGTAGTTTCTTAAAAGAAAGGGGGTCTACAAAAAGCCTTCCTTGCATAATTTGTGCCCTGGCCCTCAAAGCCCTGTTTGCAAAAGAAAGTTACTAGGCTGACACATTTTTTCTTTACTCCTTTGGTTCAGGCAAATGTCAGCGTTCTTCCAAACTCTTTTCACACCTCTGGCTTGAAGGAGATGAAAGTGGCAATTCCTCTTTTCTTTGAAAATCATTTCACTCTCGGCGCCTCCAAATCTTGGGAAAAGAACATGCCTGAAATGAAGCAAAGAGGAAAACCTAAATAGCTAAATTTTGCACACAAAAATACTGACAATATGAAAGTAGTTTTTCTGGAGAAGGAAGATGGGGGGGGGGGTTGAATGTGCATTTACTTTTAAATTTGCTTTAAACCTGATGACTAACATTTAGCTCACAGACATCTAGTCTAGGGGGAAAGTTCATAAGAATAGAAAAAATAGAATAACTGCTCCAACTATACATTTTCTTTAACTTGAGGGGAATATTGCCCAATTCTAAATTCAGCCCCGATGTTGAAGAGAAGCTACCCTTCTCTGAGTTTCACTTATAAGGGAGCCAGTTAGTTTTGTATGATTTAGCAGAGTTTGTCTTGGAGAGCAAAGGAAATGCAGTGTCTTGCAGGACTGCCTAACCCCACGCTGGCAGGGAAATAAAATGGGAAGCCTTTCTGAATTCACGTGCTTGGCTTAGCTGTTCCCATCGTAACTTTTTTTTTTTTTAATTCCCCCTAATGGGAAGGGTCTGTGCAACTAGGCGGGTTTGCTGTACTGCCCTGGCACGTTTTATTATTGTGATTTTGAATTTCCTCCTCTAGAGACGTGCACGTTTTACCTTCTGCCCTCCGGGAGAATGCCTCCCTTTCTTCCTTCTTTCTTCCTTCCTTTTTTGCCAAAGGATCCTGGATTTCTGGCTAGTTGATAGGGACACAAGTTAGGGCAAGACCATTCAATCTAGCCGAGTCTTACCGAGAATCCTAGAAATTTTACTTCTAAAAATATTTTTTTAAAATGAGAAATCTCAGCTTCAGAGATGCAAGGCCACCGAATTCGGGGTTGAAGGATCCAGCTGGACTGACATTATATAAGTTCCGTGCCCTGCCGTTCCCCCATTTGCCTTCCTGGCCTTCTGAACCTGTTTCTCTCCTGTTTGTCATGCAGTACGACGATCTACCCCATTATGGGGGCATGGATGGAGTAGGCATCCCCTCCACGATGTATGGGGACCCGCACGCGGCCAGGTCCATGCAGCCCGTCCACCACCTGAACCACGGGCCTCCTCTGCACTCGCATCAGTATCCGCACACAGCTCACACCAACGCCATGGCTCCCAGCATGGGTTCCTCCGTCAATGACGCTTTAAAGAGAGATAAAGATGCCATTTATGGGTAGGTACGACGGGCAGCAGGCTAAGCAGTTGAGAGGCGATGCTTTCTCTATTTCCCTTTGCCCTCAGTAAGAGGAAAGCCAGAGCTCTCTGGATTGGAGGTACATTATTTGGAGACTTTTCATTCGCTTTGCATGAAGATTTGGGGGAGGCGGCCTGCCATCCCAGACGCCCCCCCCCCGCCCCCATCTCCGCACACGCTCCGCGCCAGTTCAGCGCCCCGCTCCGCCGAGGCCATGCCCGCAGAGGGGTCGCCGTGCAGAAGTTGCCAAATGTCCCTCGTCCCCCCAGACCCCGGCTCGGTAGCTCAGCGGGTTGGAGTCCTCACTCGCTTGACTTCGCAGGGAGAGTGTTGGGGGTTTCTAAACGTAGGCGCCTTTGTGTTGGAACGAAACTTTTAGTTTAAAGGAAAATCTTTTAAGCCACTGATTGTTCTGACTTGCTAAGTTTACTCAGCCACCGTATGCTGGCTCTGCCACCGCACAATAAAATCAAGGCAGGCCAGTTGCAGGTCAGGCAAGGGGGAACATGCTTTGCATTTAGGGAGTTTGACCACTGTAGTCAAAGAGAGGAGCTCGCTCTGAATTGTCACAGACCTTAAGAAACTTCTAGCCATTTTAGGACTTTGTGTTCAAAGGCGAAACCTGCAGGATTTAGAAGTAGATGCGGGGTGCTCTCGGGCCGGTGTCGTCTTCCGTTGCAGTTCACACCGTGTTCTCCCGGGCCCTTGGGTTAGACCCTGGACTAGTAAAACCCTCTGAAAGTCACTTGTGCCTACTGTGTGCTGATGTATTGGGGGACCTCTTTTTACTTTGCAGCCACTTTTATTTTTATTTATTTCTTCTTTTGAAAAAAAAAAATCAGGCAACACTGACCCTCCCTGGCTGAAAACCCTTTCTGCTTTATCTTCTGGTCCCTTGTGCGATGGGCTTGTTTAAATCCCAGCGTCCTCTCCGCAGTGTTGTTAACTGCAAATCGTTTAGGCTCCGGGACAGAACATTTGGGGAAGCTTTTTGAAAAGGACCCCAAACAGTTAAATTCCCAGCTGGGTTGTGAGAGCTAATAAAAGACTTGAGACACCTCTTTGGGCATTAGAGGAGGCCTTTTTTTTTTTTTTTTTTTTTTTTGATGGGCTGGGATAAGCGACATCTAGGCCCCTCGCAATACTAGCTGCTTTGCCATTACGCAGGAACAAAAATGAAAGGCTTGATCGCAGGAACATTTGAAGGAACTTTCTTTGGGGGGCGGTGGGGACCATCGGCGAAGGGAAGGAGGTGTGCAGGGAGCCGAGGAGTAGCCCTCCTGCTCTCCGAGAGCCGTGGGGTCGGGATCGGGAGATGCAGTCCTCTGACAGTCGGTTCCACAACCAGAGAGGTCCTTTCCCCAAGTTAGCTGAGCGCCTGCCACCAAGATCCCCAGAGCCTTGGGCTTCGCGAGACGGCCTTGGAGGAACCCACTTGAAAGAGCTTTCCCACCCCCTGCGCCCCGCGCCTTTCCCCCCCTGCAGGTCCTGGATGTGCAGAGGAGGGACGAGGGCCGGTTGGGGTGGGAAACTTCATTCAAAATGGCTGCTGGAACCGCTTGGGTTTTATTCTTAGCAAATGTTACCAATTTCTCCGGCCAGATATGGTGAACCGATCCTCAGATACGGTCCATGGCTTAGGGCCTCCGACTTCGGGGGGCCCAAGGAGGAAGGGGAGGTGAGCAGTCACCTGGGGGCGCGGGGGAAGGGGAACAAGTAGATGACAAAATCAGGGAGGGGGCCCCCGCCTTGAGCTCGTCCTGCTGTTTTTCTTGGGCGCCTTTTTTCACTGCCACGGGACTAACCATTATGTTGTTTGTGACTGTTGTATTTTCTTGCAGACACCCCCTCTTCCCTCTCTTAGCACTGATTTTTGAGAAATGTGAATTAGCTACTTGTACCCCCCGCGAGCCGGGGGTGGCGGGCGGGGACGTCTGCTCGTCAGAGTCATTCAATGAAGATATAGCCGTGTTCGCCAAACAGGTCAGCAAAATCAATGTTACAAAAGTAAAAGAAAAAAAAAGAAAAAGAAAGAAAGAAAAGAAAAGAACCTCCCTCCCTCCCACCCAGCACATTTGCAAAAGTAACCAGCGAACAGTCCGCCCTAAGCCAGGCCTGTTACATCTTCTCTGAGCTTTTCCTCCTAAATGAGTGTCTTTGCGGACGCCTGAAAATCACCCCAGTTCTCACCCACTCCCGCTACCTAACCCGACGCAGAAAGCTCAGCCTGTAAAATGCAACCCCAAAGCCCACGCGCAGGAGCTGCCTTGGACTTGGCGAGCTGGGCAGCGATCTCTTAGAAGCACAGTTGCTGGGAGAAGTAACCCTGTGCTCTGGGCTTGTTTTCGGATTCTTTGACTCACATTGAAGGGTTTCTGCACGGGACGAGCTCGGTGTCACAGAGCCTCTCCCGGAGGTTACATCCTGCCCCCGACAGTGTAATGAGGCAAGAAACTAGGAAGGCGACCAGATTTCAAATGTTTCTTTCTCCCCCCC
>RJWK010019149.1:0-32659 GCA_004363435.1 Platanista minor | reverse complement strand
GAAAACAAAATACCGTATGCTAACACACATATATGGAATAATAATAAACAATAGTTCTGAAGAACCTAGGGGCCACATGGGAATAAAGACACAGACCTACTAGAGAATGGACTCGAGGACATGGGGAGGGGGAAGGGTAAGCTGGGACAAAGTGAGATAGTGGTAGTGTATATATGGGCATATAAACACTACCAAATGTAAAATAGAGAGCTAGTGGGAAGCAGTCGCATAGCACAGGGAGATCAGCTCGGTGCCTTGCAACCACCTAGAGGGGTGGGATAGGGAGGGTGGGAGGGAGGGAGACGCAAGAGGGAGGAGATATGGGGATATATAGATATGTATAACTGATTCACTTTGTTATAAAGCAGAAACTAACACACCATTGTAAAGCAATTATACTCCAATAAAAATGTTAAAAAATAAAATAAAATAAAATAAAATATATACTATAAAAGAAAAAAGAAAAAACAAATCAGGGAACTGGTCTTTAGAGAACAAGGTTATTCAGTAGCTTATTAAGTCAGAGAAATGTTAACAGGCAATAAGGCAGGGCCAAGTGACTGGAATTAGTGTGATGGATGGTTCAAAGTGGAAGTTGGTTGCAAGCTAGAGAGAGGATAGGATCCGCCATTGGATGCCAGGTTAGACCAGACACAGCAGCAATGTGGACAGATGCTAGGTCTCCTAATCCAATTGAACCACTGCTCTCATCCTCCCTGCTCACAGGCAGGAGTGACTGGAAGCTTAAGGTGGGCATGAAGTTTAAGCAACTCAGTTGGCAGGAGTATAGGGTAAGGCAAGCCATTGATGAGGTAGTGATTTTTTTTTCTCTTTGAAATAGAAAAAACATTCTATTTTAGTGCTGATATTTTCCCACAACCTGCATACACAGCAAGGTTTCACTTAAAAATATTAGTCTAATATGAAAATCGTTGCAGTGTTAAA
The DNA here is from genome assembly GCA_004363435.1 of Platanista minor. NCBI lineage: Eukaryota > Metazoa > Chordata > Mammalia > Artiodactyla > Platanistidae > Platanista > Platanista minor. The sequence goes on along the minus strand of RJWK010019149.1, from coordinate 31,714 downwards.
AGGCTTAATTATGTGAAATTTTAATTTTAAGAAGTTCTTGCTCTCTTTCTCTAAAACTTCAGTAAATTGACACATAGATTAAAGTGATAACAGATTTAGAATTATTTTAATTCCATTTTAATTGTCTTTCATTTGGAAATGAGCAAAACTATCTTTCTACTACTCATCATTATATACCTGTTGTCGTTGTATTATGCATATCACAATATTGTGATTTAAGTTATAATTTTATTTATATTTGTAAAGTATTAGAAAATGTATTTAAACAGCATTTTCTTAGGTAAAATACAGTTTAAAAATGTGTATAGGTATGTGTCTATGTGACAATAAATAAATAAAACAAAATGTCTTCAATTAGTTACCAGGAGAGAGTGGAATATATCTTTTTGTGAGTGTCTAGTATACAATAATTTAAGCTTACAAGATTGTATATTTCATTGCGAGTATGAAAACAGGATTTCTTTATATTAGCCCCTGATGCACCTGGACATCAGAGTCCTCTGTTCCTGCCTGATCTTGCTCTACTCAGCTGTAAGAACAAAACCCAAAGGCTCAGAATTTTCTATATTTAATTATTTCCTCATATATTCATTTAAAAAATCATTTATTACATGCATGCTGTATCACCAGATTCAGTTCCTCTTATTCCATTTTTTACCTCTGCTTTCTTCTCCAAATATTGGCATCCTAAAGCTCCCAGTTCACATCTTTTCAGTTTGGCAAGCCCAGAGAGAAAAAAAGTGCATCTCTCTGAAGGATTTCAACATGTCTGGACATCGTGTCTCACTGCCTGGCTTAGGTCACGGGTCCACCCCTTAGTCTATTGCTGTGTGAGTGGCGTAGGATATGGCAAAAGAGGCACAGAAGAGGATATGCTGTCACCCATTCTATGGTCACAGGTCTATTTCTGTGTCCAGAAGGTAGGCTTGACTTGCCTAAAGCACATGTGCTCAGGGTTAGGGGAAAGTTGTTCCCTAAAGGAAAGTCAAGATGCTGCTACCAGAAGGAAGTGGATGAATCTTGGACCACTACCCAAACTCACAGATGTCCACTGCACTGAATATGTAGCCTGAAGTTAGAATTTGGCTCTCAACCCTTTAATAATACTAACTTTAATAATATAGAATTGATGGCAATACAGATACCTTGTCTACAAAAAGTACACATTAATAGCATAACAATAATTTCAGATAAAGGTATATATTATTTATTTACATTATTTTAAACATTCTTAAAGCAGATGATAAAAATGATTAGCCAGTCACAAATAAATCTGTGCATCAATCTTATTTATTCATTGAACTGGATAAACTTAAACCACCTTTCTAGACACTCCTTTGTACCTGAAATAAGTTATGATTAATATATGAAACTTTATTCAAATATACAGCTGATAAAATTAATTAAGCAGTTTCTGTAATTAAGACTATTGGGTAAAGGCACAGACTGTATCCAAATCCAGACTTTATCACCTACCAGCTGTGTGATCCTGGGCAAGTTACTTGACTTCTCTGTTCTTCACTTCTCTAAATCGTAAAATGAGGCTAATTTATAATTGTACCTGCCTCATAAAAATGTTGTGAGAATTATTATAGGTAACATATATAAAGTGCTTAGAACAGTGTCTGGGACCCAGCAAGTGCTAGATTAGTATTAGTCTTTCTTATGATAAATAAATGCTAAGCAGATTTTCATTCTCAGGCTCTATAATATAAGCTTTCTAAATGTCATGATAAAAATTCTAAGAAATATACATCTTATTTTCATCAATGTAAAAATTACTTAGCAAACTTAAGAAATTTGCCAGAAGTCAGACATCTTTTAAGTGGCAAAGCCAGAATTTAAAGCCAATATTATCCTATGCCAAACTTTGTCGTCTTACCAATTATAATACTCTGCCTCTGAGATAAATCATATAGTGCGACAATCTCTATCAAGTACCCTGGAAGACAGCAATATATTCTAGCCATCTTAATATTACATTCCTCAATCTAATTTTTCACAAAACTATTTTCTTCCTGAAACAATAAAAATAATTCCAAATTAAAGGAGTGATATTTGAAAAAGCTCAGATATTTGACGACACAAAATCTAAAAACCCAGTGCATGATAAAGCATCATAACATTAAAAGCACATTGACATGTTACCAGTGTTCACTGCTAGATGGTGAGAGTATTTCTTCTTTGTTTTGTTTTGTTTTGTTGTTTTGAGGTACACAGGCCTTTCACTGTTGTGGCCTCTCCCGTTGCGGAGCACAGGCTCCGGACGCGCAGGCTCAGCGGCCATGGCTCACGGGCCCAGCCGCTCCGCGGCCTGTGGGATCTTCCCGGACCGGGGCACGAACCCGTGTCCCCTGCATCGGCAGGCGGACTCTCAACCACTGCACCACCAGGGAAGCCCGAGTATTTCTTCTTTATCAGTGTGTTTTCCCAAACATAAGAAGGAACAACAAGTAATTGAAAGGGAAGCTAGTGGGAAAGGAGTAAGGCCTGGAGGTGCGTGACCAGCCCTAGTGCTGGAATGCTGGCACGCAAACCCAAAGCAAGACATTCCCTTGGGAGTCAGTAAAAGTTCCCTACAAATTAGCCAGAGTCACAGATATGAGTCAAATTCTTAGGATCCCAGCAAATCACTTTAGAAAAGAAAAACTTTGCCCATTTAATGCAAGAGCATCTTGTGTAATTGTTGTCGGAAACTTTCTCGTTTTGGAGCTTCTAAATTCTTCCATGGCTACTTGAGGTGCTAGCTCACATACAGGAAATGTTTTAAATGCAAGAGTGCTATGACTTTCTATTGCCGGGATATATAAATCTCACACGCACACACACACAGGCTCATTCACACACTCAGCCGTGGGGTGGAGAGTGGACAGCTTGCCAGATCAGAACATCTTGTATGGGGGTGGCCTCACATTTCAAGTCAAGGCTGCTCAAGTGGTGAAGATGACAAATGGGGACAACAGATTGTGAAATCTAAGCTCAAGAGAGAAGAATTTTTCATAAGGGGAATAAAATCAAGTATGCAGCTTATGGTTTCTGGCTTGGAAAGAACATTAAATATTCCAATACTTTCATTTCAAAAATTAGAGTAAAGGATAAGGATGAAGTTAAATGACCTCTTCAAGGTTACACTGAAGAGAAAAGGGCTAAAATTTAGGTCTCTAACACTGAGAGTCTTCCCTCTACTAATGCATTTGTCTCCCACTAAGTTTAAATAAGAGACAAGCACAACTTAGTTGAAAAGTTGATGCTTATTCAGCTTAGTAGGTGGGATTAGATGGAAGAAGAATTTTACCATTTAAACTTTTTTTTAATAAAAGAGAGAATCTTTAGGGCTTCCCTGGTGGCGCAGCGGTTGAGAGTCCGCCTGCCGATGCAGGGGACGCGGGTTCGTGCCCCGGTCCGGGAAGATCCCACATGCCGCGGAGCGGCTGGGTCCGGTGAGCCATGGCCGCTGAGCCTGCGCGTCCGGAGCCTGTGCTCCGCAACAGGAGGGACCGCAACGGTGAGAGGCCCACATACTGCCAAAACAAAAGACAAAAAAACAAAAAACAAACCAGAAAGAATATTTAAATTCCTACATGCTTATCTGAAAGGATGTAGCATTTTAAAATTATGATGTCTATCATTTTTTTACTTTTGTCTATCCTGACGGCAATCAAGCATGATGTAGTTATAAAGCGAGCATTGTAAAATCAAGAATCTTTTGTCTAATCTGGAATGGAAATCAGGAAACTTCCACTTGAACAAAAAAGATAATTTCTCAGGCTTCCTTGGTGGCGCAGTGGTTGAGAGTCCGCCTGCCGATGCGGGGGACGCGGGTTCGTGCTCCGGTCCAGGAGGATCCCGCGTGCTGCGGAGCGGCTGGGCCCGTGAGCCGTGGCCGCTGAGCCTGTGCGTCCGTAGCCTGTGCTCTGCAACGGAGAGGCCACAGCAGTGAGAGGCCCGCGTACCGCAAAAAAAAAAAAAAAAGATAATTTCTCCCTTTCAATTGTATAGATGCTACAATGTTAGTAAATACTGTAGTATTGGTAGATATTGCAGTGTTTGTTAGTAGATACAATGGTGGTCTTAGTAGTTATGGTGCTGTTAGTAATATTGTAGTGTTAGTAGATACTGTAGTGTTAGCAGATACCATGGTGTTAGATACTGTAGTCTTGGTAGATATTTTAGTGTTAGTAGTTACTGTAGTGTTGGTAGATACAGTATTATTAATAGATACAGTATTGTTAGCAGATACAGTACTGTTAGTAGATATGGTAGTTTTAGTAGATACTGTAGTGATAGTAGATACTGTAGTGATAATAGATACAGTAATGATTGATGGTAGATACAGTACTGATAGTAGATACTGCAGTGATAGTAGATACAATAGTTTTAGTGGATACTGTAGTGATAGTAGTACAGTAGTTTTAGTGGATACTGCAGTAATAGTAGTACAGTAGTTTTAGTGGATACTGTAGTGATAGTAGTACAGTAGTTTTAGTGGATACTGTAGTGATAGTTGTTACTATAGTGAGAGTAGATAGAGTTGTGATAGTAGATACTGTAATGATAGTACATACAGTAGTTTTAGTAGATACTGTAGTGATAGTAATACAGTAGTTTTAGTGGATACTGTAGTGACAGTAGGTACTTTAGTGATAGTAGATATTGTAGTGAGAGTAGATACAGTAGTGATAGTAGTGTAATATTTTTAGTAGATACAGTAGTGATAGTTGTGTAATATTTTTAGTAGATGCTGTGGTGATAGTAGTATAGTACTGTTAGTAGATACTGTAGTGGTAGTAATGTTGTACTGGTAGAAGGTTCTGTAGTATTCTGCCTCATCAGCCCCTGGTGACTCCCAGCTGACACCTTACTGGGAATTGCTAGCTGCTGCAGGAAATTACCTCCCAGTACTGGCTGATGTGAGGACACAGAGGCCCAGCCATGGTTTAAAGGGCCACTCCAGCTCCAGAACTTGCTCTAGGATCAACTGAGACCTCATTTACTCCTGTACTGAGAAGCTCCTCCCTCCATATACTTCTACCTTCCTGTCAGACGTATCTCTTGAAAGCAATCCCCACTAAAATCTCCTTCTCACATGCTGTTTCCAGGGAAGCCCTTCGAAGACAGTTGATACCAGAAATAGTTCTAAGAAGCCAACCATAAATTGGGATTTTACTGATGCAACACTCACTATCCAACTAGCAATGGGGATCTCATCACTGATAGCAGAGGGACGCCGGAAAGTTGCACTACATGTTGTAATTATGCAGTTGTTAAAACTTTCACCAGTAGAGAACCGGGCTGGGATACTGATAGAAGGAGGTGCTTTAGCTGGTGTAATATCTCTGGCACTGGAGAATAAGGAGGAAAAATGTAACTCTAAGGACTATGGAATAGGGTAGTTGTTGCTGAATATCACTGAACCTTGAAAAGAGATGCAATAGGTAGACTTTCTAAAATGGTCTGCTAGAAATGTCCAGTCCTAATCCTAAGAACCTACGGATATGAACAGATATCACTCCCATGATTATGTTATATGACACAATTGAGTCTAAGACAGGGAGGTAATCTGAATGGACCTGATCTAATCACATGAGCCCTTAAAAGCAGCTTCTGATGACAGGGAGAGTTGAAGCTGGAGAAGGACTTGATGTGCCATTGCTAGCTTTGAAGATAGGGCCACAAGAGAAGGAATGGTGGCAGTCTTACAGAGAGCCTGCTAGCTGACAGCCAGCAAGGAAATAAGAATCTTAGTCCTACAATAGCGATGAGCTGACATTTGTCAAAAATTTGCATGAGCTTGGAAGCAGATTTTTTTTTCCCTCCAGGGTATGAGCCCAGCCCAGCTCACGTAGTGATTTTGGCTTTATAAGGCCCTAAGCTGAGAACCCAATCAAGCCCACCCAGACATTGGATCTACAGAGCTGTGATAAATGTTGTAAGCTATGAAGTTTGTGATAATTTGCTACAGCAGTGGTAGAAAACTGATATGAGAGATAACAAGAAGCTCAGGGTGTCTAATCATCAATTTACTTTAAGCAAATATGTTAGCTTTCTCCATATTTTTCATCAGTAATTCAGGCACACAAACTCACAGATTCCTTTGTGTCTGTAACTCATAAGTGATGTCCTCTGTTTGATATTACAGATAATTTTTCAATAATAAAATGTCCATAAATGTGAAATCCTGCTTCCTCTATGGTTCCCCTTCCCACACACAGCTAGATCAGGCCAATAAGTATAGTATAAATTGTACCTAAGTGAAATCTTCCTGCGTCAGGATTTTAGCTTTTTAGATCAAAATTCCGTCTCTCTCTTTCTTTTCCAGAATGCGCTATGTGTTTCTTGGTAAGTATTACAATGAAAATAGAAACATTGTTCCCTAGAGTTATGGATGTGTATTCCATTGCTTACATATTTGACAGAGCTGACCTTACCCAAACAATGATAAAACTCTGCTTTTAAGTTATTTGAGCATCAGGGACATATTCTGATAAGTGTCCTGGGTCAGTTTGGAGTAGCAAGCTCCTTAAGCATTCCAGAGACAGATGTCTGAAAATTTCCATACCCTGTAACATAGCCTGCATCTTAATGACACATTTGAATGAGGAGACATATGTAAATTCTGCATCAGTTAAAGAAATAGTACTTGAAAGTGAGTAAATGGTCTAACACAGCAAAAAAGATTAAGATCTCATTATGAAGTCTGCTAAACCTTATATATAGGAGGAAGACTAGTTTTCTTTTTGTTTTCAAGGGATCAGACTACCTTTAACAACTTCATTTTATAGGAATGTTATCAATTAGACATTTCTAACACTTCTATAACTTTGTCTTTTGCTTACTTGTTCCATACATTAAAAAATCCTTTGTGACCTGTGCTCTAGAATGAACTGGTCATATTCAGGCCAATCGATTTCTTTTGCTGTGACAGCATAGCTCTTGATCCTCAGTAATATGCAGGACCACTCTGTTACAGCAGGCTTTGACAAGTTAAAAATAAGTGTTCAGAATTAAATGCAAAAACATTGCTTCTAATCATATGCAAATTGCTACTGGAGTGTCAGAGATGACTTCTTACCAATATAAGGGAATTCTAGCTAAGGTTATTAAAATAAGATCTACCGTGATATATTTTTTTAACTGTTTGACTTACATTACAGAAGAACTATATGTATTAATTGGGACATTTTAAACACTTTGATAGGATGCAAAATCTATTTTCTGAGTAAATGTAACATTTTATTTCCCTCACCAAATTCCTGTGGGCCTAAAGCTTTACTTAAATATTCTGTCTCTATATAGTATACATATATTCTTCAGTATTTTTGTGATATGGTAGGTTAATATGAACAGTTGTTCAATAAATATTTGCTTTTTACAGACTTCTTTGCTCTACAGTGATTTTTAAAAAAAATAAAATTAGGAAAGGTACATTTTTTTCACTAAGATGGTTAAATTTAAAAATGTCTTCCTTTTCAGGTTTTAATAATTTCCACTATATAGATTACTTCTGAGCTTATTCCCAGTAAGAGAAAATATCATATTTAATCCTTGTAGCTTGTTTTTTTTTTTTACTTTGAAATTTATACCACTGTTGCAATTTCACTTTCCTTTAGGCACAAATAGACTGTTACTAATTATGATATAAAATCTGTTTAATCAACATTAGAAATATCAGCTCTACAGAAGACACCAAGCAAAAATCAACTAACTTCTCTTTTACTTTTACCATTATGCTCACACTAAATAAACAAATCATTTTGGAAAAATTATACTCTAATTTTGTTAGAGTTTTTCTATGCCATTTAAGCATGATGACTTGAAGTAGATTACCATATAAACCCAAATTTTCTATTTTTTGTTCCCCTTATTTAGCCTGATGAATATATAGGGTCAATCTTTTTCATTCATATTACTCTAGTGATGTGTTCATTTTCACAGGGAGAACCGCTGTGATAGGTGGCATTATAAGAAGGTCTCTAGAACTCCCATGCCCAGGTATATATGTCTTATAACCCCTCCCTTACATTTGAGTGTGGACTGGTACTGTGAAAATGGTAGAAATCACTCCCATATCAGTAACATAATAAGGCCAAGGTGATAAAACTTTTAAGGTGCAATTAAAGTCTCTAATCAGTAGATTTTAAAGTTAATCAAAGGGGAGATTATCCTGGGTCTAGGATCAGAGACATCCTTCTCCTCCTAGACTTGAAGAAGCAATCCGCCATGAGTTCTACAGCTGCCCATGAGTGAATTTGGTTACCCATCCTTTGAGTTTAGGAGAAGCCCCTGGGCCTCAGATGAGAAAGCTGCCCCAGGCAATACCTTGATGGCAGCTGTTTGAGACGCTATACAGAGGACTCGACTAAGCTGTTCCAGAGCTCCTAACCCGTGAAAAATGTGAAGTAATAAATAGGGTTGTTTTAAACTGTCAAACTTTTGGTAATTTGTTATGCAGTAACAGAAAACTAATACACTCTCTGCCCCTCCTCTTACTTTGGAAAACAGGATTCCACTTTCCAATATGGAAATCATTTTGTATGATTCAGTTGGAGCTGATCTTAAGTTGATCCCTAGAAACACACCCCATCCCTATGAGAATAATGATATGTTCAGAGATAAATGAACCAAGATTGACCAATCAGCATCCTTCACCTTTTCTGTCTGCCTTTGTAAGGAGAAATTTCTCTCTCCACCTAATCTACTATGATGTGACTGTTAGCTGTAAATATCCATAGGGTCTACCTTCTATATTCTTAGAGCCTGTTGACATACAGTGTTGGTTAGCTAATTGAACACCCCTTCCAAAGACCCTTTTCCTTTAAAAAGGCTAAGAAATACGTGCTTTCATGATGTCTCTTATCATTATGTAAGTGTATGTGATGTGTTCTAGCCAACCAGATGTTAATGTATAATTGCTGGGGGGCTTCTGGGAGAGGTTTTACATTTTTATTAAACAGAAGTCATGTCACTGGACACTTTTTCCCTTCCATTCTTTATTCCTAAAATATAGATGTAAAATCTAGAGCCTGGCTCCCAACTTGGTGTCATGAGGAAAAGATCAATGGTCCTGACATTTTTGAGCTACCCAACCAATGCCAATGGTTTCTTACCTTTGGCCTTCCTTTCACATGAGATGTCTTATGTGTTGAACTATTGAAGGACGAATATGCTTTTACTTGTATCTGAAAGTCTTTATGTATGATTGAAGGACTTTATGAAATATAGAGTGAGACAGAGTGTTACTGACATCATCAAAACCCTGTATCTGACTGTGTACAAAATCAGCTTTATCCCTGGGCTTTTCAGTTTAATGAGGCCCCCAATTCCTATTTTGCTTAACTTGAATTAGGCTCCATTCATTCAATTGCAGTTAAAGAATCCCAATAGGGCTTCCCTGGTGGCGCAGTGGTTGAGAGTCCGCCTGCCGCTGCAGGGGACACGGGTTCGTGCCCCAGTCTGGGAAGATCTCACATGCTGCGGAGCAGCTGGGCCCGTGAGCCGTGGCCGCTGAGCCTGTGTGTCCGGAGCCTGTGCTCCGCAACGGGAGAGGCCACAGCAGTGAGAGGCCCGTGTACCGCAAAAAAAAAAAAAAAGAATCCCAATGAACACAGAAATTGGTAGGTGGAAGTGTTTGGTTTCTTTCATTTTTGTTTTTGTTATTTATTTATGTTTGGTTTGTTTGCTTATTTGTTTTGTTTTTGCCAGGGGTGGGTGATGGAAGGGGCATGCACTAATAATGATAGTCTAAAATGTATGGAATTTTCTGAGTCAAGTATAAGTGTGGAGTACTAATAAATTTCCAATTTCTACCTAGGAAGTTATTAATTCCTGTTACTTAATGCCAAAGTAATTGATTTAAATAAGTCCTGATTCAGGCCACGTTGTTTACCAAGGCTAGAACTTTAAGGAACAAGGTAGAAAAGTTTCAGGATTTTGTAAATTTTGCCTACTTCCTTCTGCAGTTAGATCCTGCAGTAAAGGGACATGCTTCAATACAAGAAGGATGTCAAAGTAAATCACTCATAAATAGCTTTTTTGATGTGCTTCATATTCAGGAACTCCAAGACTTACTTTTATTTACAATAATTCTAGTTTCAGGAAGATGAACAAGTAAATTAACTATCTTACAAAACATAAATTGAAATTTGGCAAAGAGTGTAAATTTAAGAAAATATTGGTAAGCTAAGAGCTGAATGTTTTATATCATTTGATATTAATTTTAAATTATCATTAATTTATATATTTACTCTTGTTTATCAGCTTTGATTGGGTGTCAATAAATTAAGAAACTATGATTTTAGTACAAATAAACCAAAGGAAACAAACAAAGAATGTGTTCATTTCTTTCACCTCCTATCAGGCTGGGACAAACAGTATATTTCATCCTTCATTCTTAAAAGGACAAATTGTAATTAGAGCCTTATATTTCCCTAGAACAAAGAGAGGCTTATAAGGGTCATTCTGAAAGCCATGGTGGCTTTTTTGCCTGCTGTTCACATTCCAGAATGCATGAGATGGAAATAACTGTGCATTGAGCAGAATGGGTGAAGCCAAATTCTCTATTTTACACTAAAGACTGTTTGAGCAGGGGATCAAATCCAGCTAGCCACTTAATTTTGTGAGTAAAGTTTTATTGGAACACATCCATGCCCATTCTTTCCATGTCATCCATGGTTGCTTTGGTGCTCTCATGGCAGACTTGAACAGTTGTGACAGAGATCATATAGCCCTACATCCAAAAACATTTACTATCTGGCCCTTTAAAAAACATCTGCCAACTTCTAAACTAGAGGAATGCTATGCCCTTCCTATCAAAACAGAGAAAATTGCCCACATGGTGAGAAATTAGGAGTCTGAATGCAAGGAGCAGATTATCCTGCCCTATTTCCATGGCTCCTCAGAAACAATCCAAGAAGCAGATAAACTGTTAGGAGGATAGATAGAGCATTCACCATTCAGTTCAGAGACACAGATCTTAAGGCTGGAATTCAAAGTCAAGAACCATGACTTGCAAGTTATCCTTTCTATAATCTTCCTTACTGAAACATGAAGTCTAAAGTATATAAAGTGATTGTCAACCCATTTAGGTTTAATTACGGAAGGGAAAGCACCAAAAATAGGAAAAAGAGTAGCTTGTGATATTCCAAACCCCTGGGCAATTCTTAGGTCTCCAAACCACTCCAAAAGTAAGTGGGATGTTTTATCGGTGAAGAGCCTGGGAAGGAAGTCCTTGCCAAAATCACTCTGAGATGTGAAAATACAGGTCAATTTTTAAAAAATGAAATTTCTCCCCCCCCAGTTCCTAGATCCCTTTACCCCTAGTTCCTCTCTGGGATGGGGAGGTGGGTTCTCACTCCACTGATAAAGATGTATAGATCAGTGGCCGCAGAAAGAGTTTACCCCTTCCTTGTTTTACATAAATGTGAGTGTTTATTAAAGTGGTCTTCCATTAATATTTATATGCAGAAAATTGGAGGTGTTCACGATTTGGGATCATTAGCAATCATAGTTCACTATATTTTTCAAACCTATTTAAAAATAATTTGCCCATAAATATTGAGGATGTCTGCTAACTTCTTTTAATTATTTAATGGGACAACTGTGATCGGAAGCCCAGTTCCAATATTCTGGCACTGAGGGAGTGATGCTTCTGATCTGATGATTAATGTATTTGAGGAAAAATATCTGTTCACACTATGGTTACCCGATGTTAATATGAAATAATGTTTTCCCTGATTCTGAAGCCATATTTTAGCTGTTGACTGATGGCATCGTACCCGGCAGTTGTTACCATGGTGTTCCTCCTCTAAAGTTATGGGAGATATGCTAGAAGGCCTAGCACATGGGGCATCCGATGTCTAGGAAGGGAAAGAACTGTGAACGATTCCCTCCAGATAAAGTCACATATATTTACCTTTCAGTATCTATCCAATTCTTCCTACTACGCTACTATTCTTTATTCCAAACAAAAGTCTTTTGTAATCAAGCCTTAATCCAGGGAGAGAACTGCTCCTTTTAGACTAATTATTAAATGGCTTAAATCACCTGCTTTTTATTTATTTATTTATTTATTATTTTATTTTTATTTTATTTTTTGGTACGCGGGCCTCTCACTGCTGTGTCCTCTCCCGTTGCGGAGCACAGGCTCCGGACCTGCAGGCCCAGTGGCCTTGGCTCACGGGCCCAGCTGCTCTGAGGCATGTGGGATCTTCCCGGACTGGGGCACGAACGCGTGTGCCCTGCATCGGCAGGCGGACTCTCAACCACTGTGCCAGCAGGGAAGCCCCAATTTTAAAAATTGGTAACTACTATTACTTTAGAAAAAGACTACTTTGAATTTTATGGCTGATATCCAATATCAAATTTATTAAATTTACAAATTTAAAATCTTAGCTCTTCCTTAAAATATAATGTTCAGTTTATAAATTGTATTCTGTTTATAAGTCCATGAATATGTAACTACTTTTAAGCAGCCTTAGATTAATGATTCATACAATGTCACTTTAAATAAACACTTCCCAACAGCTTAAATTGCTTTCAAATTCAAAATATTTTTTTTGTTTGTAAGAATTTTTAAATCACTTGATTTGATAAACATAATCCTTGTGAATCCTTAAACAGTCTTGAAAGCACAGTCAGTTACCATTCTGACTCTACAGCTAAAAGAAGCCCTCATGTGAAAGCACATATCAGCTGTGGACCAACACTTTCTCTCTCAACAGGGGGACTTTCTTTCCTTTATTAGGTCCTTATGCTCCATTAACTACATTCTGAGTCCTCCACATTTGAGGAGGTCACCTAAGGTTCTAATTGCAATCTTTTTTTTTTTAAAGCATATCTCTTTATACTTTATTAATGCAGACTAAGTTCTTTCTTTCTCTTAAATACTTTTTCCCTGTGATTTAAAATTTAAGGCTTGGCTAAGTCTTAACATCTTCGCTGTGCACCTTAATGTACTTTTTCTCATTTTTACTAATCACTCCTTACTAATTAATTTGGTATTTTCAGTGGACATCTTTAAGGGAAACAATCCTTTCATGCCTGTGAGCAATGGGTGAACTGGGGCTGGAGGATGTAAAGAAGTTATTTTTCAGTTGTTAATTTTCTGGGCTACTTATACTTTTTGGCCTTTCAAAAATTATTTTGAAATTTTCTAATAATTCTGCATCAATTATTAAAACATTCTTTTTCTTTTATCCTATATACTTTAAGCTATAACTTCTAAAATAGATATGATCAGTTCCTCCTATTCTTCCTCTTCTAACTTTCATTATGGCTGAAATATATTTGTGAACAGCTCTAGGTTTTCCCCTACATACATGTGACAAGCAAACTTTTAAGGTGGCCTCGATGTTCCTTTCCTCATAGTGTTAGACTCGAATGATTCCTTCCCCTTGATCATAGGCAAGACCTGTGACTTGCTTCTAACCAGCAGAATATGTGGATTATGTGTATGCCATTATATTACACATATTGCATATTGCATTATATTACACAAGATTGCATCGCTGGTCTTCCTGGAGTCTCTCTCTCTTGCTGGCTAGAAGGAAGCAAGCAGCTATGTTGGGAAATCCCACATAACAAGGAACTGTAGGTGGCCTCTGGGATCTGAGAGTGTGGCAATAGTCTGCAAAGTAGCTCTCAGTCCAACATTCAAGGAATCAATGCCACCAACAACCGTGCAAGTAGCAAAGCAGTTTCAACTTGATGGAATCAGAGAGAGAATACAGTCCTAGCTGACACCATGACTGCTGCCTCCTGAGACTCATAAGCAGAGGATTCAGATAAGTCATGCCAGGCTTCTAACTCACAGAAACTGTGGGATAATAAACGTGTGTTGTTTTAGGCCACTAAGTTTGTGGTAATAGTGTTATGTTATGTAGCAAGGTATAATGAAATAAACACAACACAAAAATTCAGACTAAGTTATTATAACACATATACAGTGCCTGACAAATTTGGGGGTATTGCATCTCATTGAGGTATTTTATGTTTTTTTTAGATGATAATTTATTTAGTTGAGAATTGTTTTAAATACCACATTCTCACTGTGTGAAATATATTGAACTGACATTGTGAATCCACCAATTCACTCAACCCATATTCACTGAGTCCCCACTATATGCCAACACTCTCCCCAGTGTGGAAGATATAGGATTAAAAGAAATGTCTGTGGAGATTGGTTCAAGATGGCGGAGTAGAAGGACATACTCTCACTCCCTCTTTCAAGAACACCGGAATCACAACTAACTGCTGAACAATCACTGACAGGAAGACACTGGAACTCACCAAATGGGATACCCCACATGCAAAGACAAAGAAGAAGCCACAATGAGATGGTAGGATGGGCCCTATCACAGTAAAATCAAATCCCATAACTGGGTGGGTGACTCACAAACTGGAGAAAACTTATACCACAGAAGTCCACCCACTGGAGTGAAGGTTCTGAGGCATACATCAGGCCTCCCAACCTGGGGGTCTGGCAATGGGAGGAGGAATTCCTAGAGAATCAGACTTTGAAGGCTAGCAGGATTTGATTGCAGGACTTCAGCAGGACAGGGGGAAACAGAGAATTCACTCTTGGAGGACACACACAAAGCAGTGTGCTCATCAGGACCCAAGGGAAGGAGCAGTGACCCCAAAGGAGACTGATCCAGACCTACTTGCTAGTGTTGGAGGGTCTCCTGCAGAGACAGGGGGCAGCTATGGCTCACCAAAGGACGAGAACACTGGCAGCAGAAGTTCTGGGAAGTACTCCTTGACGTGAGCTCTCCCAGAGTCCGCCATTAGCCCCACCAAAACACCCAGGTAGGCTCCACTGTTGGGTTGCCTCAGGCCAAACAACCAACGAGGAGGGAACCCAGCCCCACCCATAAGCAGGCAAGCAGAGTAAAGTTTTATTGAGCTCTGCCCACCAGAGCAACAGCCAGCTCTACCCACCACCAGTCCCTCCCATCAGGAAACTTCCACAAGCCTCTTAGATAGCCTCATCCACCAGAGGCCAGACAGCAGAAGCAAGAAGAACTATAATCCTGCAGCCTGTAGAACAAAAACCACATTCACAGAAAGATAGACAAGATGAAAAGGCAGAGAGCTATGTGCCAGATGAAGAAACAAGATAAAACCCCAGAAAAAAAAACTAAATGAAATGGAGATAGGCAATCTTCCAGAAAAAGAATTCAGAATAATGATAGTGAAGATGATCCAGGACCTTGGAAGAAGAATGGAGGCAAAGATCGAGAAGATGCAAGAAATGTTTAACAAAGATCTGGAAGAATTAAAGAACAAACAAACAGAGATGAAAAATACAAAAACTGAAATGAAAAATACACTACAAGGAATCAATAGCAGAATAACTGAGGCAGAAGAATGGATAAATGACCTAGAAGACAGAATGGTGGAATTAACTGCTGTGGAACAGAATAAAGAAAAAAGAATGAAAAGAAATAAAGACAACCTAAGAGACCTCTGGGACAATAGTAAAAGCAACAACATTCGCATTATAGGGGTCCCAGAAGGAGAAGAGAGAGAGAAAGGACCCAAGAAAATATTTGAAGAGATTATAGTCGAAAATTTCCCTAACATGGAAAAGGAAAGAGCCACCCAAGTCCAGGAAGCACAGAGAGTCCCATACAAGATAAACCCAAGGAGAAACATGCCGAGACACATAGTAATCAAATTGGCAAAAATTAAAGACAAAGAAAGATTATTGAAAACAAGAAGGGAAAAATGACAAATAACACACAAGGGAACTCCCATAAGGTCAACAGATGATTTCTCATCAGAACCTCTACAAGCCAGAAGAGAGTGGCATGATACACTTAAAGTGATGAAAGGGAAGAAACTACAACCAAGATTACTCTACCCAGCAAGGATCTCATTCAGATTCGATGGAGAAATCAAAAGCTTTACAGACAAGTGAAAGCTAAGAGAATTCAGCACCACCAAACCAGCTCTGCAACAAATGCTGTAGGAACTTCTGTAAGTGGGAAACACAAGAGAAGAAAAGGACCTAAAAAATCAAACCCAAAACAATTAAGAAAATGGTCATAGGAACATACATATCGATAATTACCTTAAATGTGAATGTATTAAATGCTCCAACCAAAAGACACAGGCTCGCTGAATGGATACAAAAACAAGACCCATATATATGCTGTCTACAAGAGACCCACTTCAGACCTAGGAACACATACAGACTGAAAGTGAGGGGATGGAAAAAGATATTCCATGCAAATGGAAATCAAAGGAAAGCTGAAGTAGAAATACTCATATCAGACAAAATAGACTTTAAAATAAAGAAAGTTACAAGAGACAAGGAAGGACGCTACATAATGACCAAGGGATCAATCCAAGAAGAAGATATAACAATTATAAATATATATGCACCCAACATAGGAGCACCTCAATAAATAAGGCAACTGCTAACAGCTCTAAAAGAGGAAATCGACAGTAACACAATAATAGTGGGGGTCTTTAACACCTCACTAACACCAATGGACAGATCTTCCAAACAGAAGATTAATAAAGAAATACAAGCTTTAAATGGCACAATAGACCAGATAGATTTAATTGATATTTATAGGACATTCCATCCAAAAACTGCAGGTTACACTTTCTTCTCAAGTGTGCATGGAAAATTCTCCAGGATAAATCACATCTTGGGTCACATATCAAGATTCAGTGAATTTAAGAAAACTGAAATCATATCAAGCAACTTTTCTGACCACAATGCTATGAGATTAGAAATCAATTACAAGAAAAATTCTGTAAAAAATACAAACACATGGAGGCTAAACAATATGTTATTAAATAACCAAGAGATCACTAAAGATATCAAAGAGGAAATCAAAAAATACCTAGAGACAAATGATAATGAAAACACGATGATCCAAAACCTATGGGATGCAGCAAAAGCAGTTTTAAGAGGGAAGTTTATAGCTCTACAAGGCTACCTCAAGAAACAAGAAAAGTCTCAGGTAAACAATGTAACCTTACACCTAAAGGAACTAGAGAAAGAAGAACAAACAAAACCCAAAGTTAGCAGAAGGAAAGAAATCATATAGATCAGAGCAGAAGTAAATGAAATAGAATGAAAGAAAACAGTAGCAAAGATCAATAAAACTAAAAGCTGGTTCTCTGTGAAAATAAAATTGTAAACCATTAACCAGACTCATCAAGAAAAAGAGGGAGAGGACTCAAATCAGTAAAATTAGAAATGAAAAAGGAGAAGTTACAACAGAAACCGTAGAAATACAAAGAACCCTAAGAGAATACTTCAAGCAACTCTATGCCAATAAAATGGACACCCTGGAAGAAATGGACAAATTTTTAGAAAGGTAAAACCTTCCAAGACTGAAAAAGGAAGAAATAGAAAATATGAACAGACCAATCACAATTAATGAAATTGAACCTGTAATTAAAAATCTTCCAACAAACAAAAGTCCAGGACCAGATGGCTTCACAGGTGAATTCTGTCAAACATTTAGAGAAAAGCTAACACCCATCCTACTCAAACTCTTCCAAAACATTGCAGAGGAAAGAACACTTCCAAACTCATTCTATGAGGCCACCATCACCCGGATACCAAAAGCAAACAAAGATACTACAAAAAAAGAATATCACAGACCAATATCAATGATGAATATACATCAAAAATTCTCAAAAAAATACTACCAAACAGAATCCAACAACACATTAAAAGGATCATACACAATGATCAAGTGGGATTTATCCCAGAGATGCAAGGATTCTTCAATATACACAAATCAATCAATGTGATACACCATATTAACAAACTGAAGAATAAAAATCATATGATCATCTCAATAGATGCAGGAAAAGCTTTTAACAAAATTCAACACCCATTTATGATAAAAAAACTCTCCAGAAAGTGGGCATAGAGGCAACCTACCTCAACATAATAAAGGTCATATACGACAAACCTACAGCAAAACATCACTCTCAATGGTGAAAAACTGAAAGCATTTCCTCTAAGATCAGGAACAAGACAAGGATGTCCACTCTCACCACTATTATTCAACATGGTTTTGGAAGTCCTAGCCATGGAATCAGAGAAGAAAAAGAAATAAAAGTTATACAAATTGCAAAAGAAGAAGTAAAACTGTCACTGTTTGCAGATGACATGATACTACACATAGAGAATCCTAAAGATGCCACCAGAAAACTACTAGAGCTAATCAATGAATTTGGTAAAGTTGCAGGATACAAAATTAATGCACAGAAGTCTCTTGCATTCCTATACACTAATGATGAAAAATCTGAAAGAGAAATTATGGAAAAACTCCCATTTACCATTCCAACAAAAATAATAAAATACCTAGGAATAAACTTACCTAGGGAGACAAAAGACCTGTATGCAGAAAACTATAAAACACTGATAAAAGAAACTAAAGATGATACCAACAGGTGGAGAGATATACCATATTCTTGGATTGGAAGAACCAATATTGTGAAAATGACTATACTACCCGAAGCAATCTACAGATTCAATTCAATCCCTATCAAATTACCACTGGCATTTTTTACAGAACTAGAACAAAAAATCTGAAAATTTGTATGGAGACACAAAAGACCCCTAATAGCCAAGGCAGTCTTGAGCTGGAGGAATCAGACTCCATGACTTCAGACTTTACTACAAAGCTACCGTAACCAAGACAATATGGTACTGGTACAAAGACAGAAATATAGATCAATGGAACAGGATAGAAAGCCCAGAGGTAAAACCACACACCTATGGTCAACTAATCTATGACAAAGGAGGCAAGGATATACAATGGAGAAAAGACCAGCTCTTCAATAAGTGGTGCTGGGAAAACCGGACAGCTACATGTAAAAGAATGAAATTAGAACACTCCCTAACACCAAACACAAAAGTAAACTCAAAATGGATTAAAGACCTAAATGTAAGACCAGACACAATAAAACCCTTAGAGGAAAACGTAGGGAGAACACTCTTTGACATAAATCACAGCAAGATCTTTTTTGATCCACTTCCTAGAGTAATGGAAATAAAAACAAAAATAAACAAATGGGACCTAATGAAACTTAAAAGCTTTTGCACAGCTAAGGAAACCATAAACAAGATAAAAAGACAACCCTCAGAATGGGAGAAAATATTTGCAAACGAATCGTCGGACAAAGGATTAATCTCCAAAATATATAAACAGCTCATGCAGCTCAATATTAAAAAAACAACCAACCCAATCAAAAATGAGCAGAAGACCTAACTAGACATTTCTCCAAAGAAGACATACAGATGGCCAAGAAGCACATGAAAAGCTGCTCAACATCACTAATTATTAGAGAAATGCAAATCAAAACTACAATGAGGTATCAGGTCACACCAGTTAGAATGGGCATCATCAGAAAATCTACAAGCGACAAATACTGGAGAGGGTGTGGAGAAAAGGGAACACTCTTGCACCATTGGTGGGAATGTAAATTTGTAAAGCCACTATGGAGAACAGTATGGGGGTTCCTTAAAGAACTAAAAATAGAATTACTGTATGACCCAGCAATCCCACTACTGGGCATATACCGTAAGAAAACTATAATTCAAAAAGACACACGCACCCCAATGTTCATTGCAACACTATTTACAATAGGCAGGTCATGGAAGCAACCTCAGTGCTCATCGACAGACAAATGGATAAAGAAGATGTGGTACATATATACAATGGAATATTACTCAGCCATAAAACGGAACAAAATTGGGTCATTTGTAGAGATGTGGATGCATCTAGAGACTGTCATATAGAGTGAAGTAAGTCAGAAAGAGAAAAACAAATATCATATATTACCGCATATATGTGTAACCTAGATAATGGTACAGATGATCTTGTTTGCAGAGCAGAAATTGAAACACAGAAGTAGAGAAAAAATGAAAGGACACCAAGGGGGGAAAGCCCCAAGGAGTGGGTGTTGTGGTGTGATGAATTGGGAGATTGGGATTGACATGTATACACTGATGTGTATAAAATGGATAACTAATGAGAAAAAAAAAAAAAAAAGAAATGCCTGCCCAGATTGTTTACTTAACTGTTAATTGATTTAGTCCAATTAGATTATTTTTGATAATTTTAATAAATATTTAATAATTATAGATAAACCTATAGCCCTATCCTACTCTGGATAAAATAATGAGACCCAGAAAATGTATGTTTTTCCCATAACTCAATTGATGAAATCCTATTTGTGGAAATTGGTGATAAAAGGATAACTGTAATCATGACAAGCCTGTTTAATGAAAAAAAATGACCAGTATGTCAGAAAAAGAACAGACTCATTAATCTTGTTCAGATTTGTTAGCCAGAAAATCATGTAAAGATTTTTCTTTTTTTAACCTCTCAGCTGCTGTGAAAGCCAGCTAACACTATCCATTCACACACCTCATCTTACGCTACTATCTCCATCACCTATGGGGAAGAACACATATTGTCCCTACAACTAATTCCTTCCTTTAGGAATTATTTTACATATTTACAAATAAATCTGGGTTCTAAAGATATCAATAAATCCAGTACACCCAAATGTTTTCCCATTGTCTATGTTTATATTGCCATAAATTTACTCTGCCATATGCTTTCAAGAGTACTGATTAGGGCTCCAATGCTAAGAACATATTTTCCCACCTGCTAGGCACACATATAATTCTTGTGATGGGAAATTAAAGAATCTATTCTTCAATTAGAAACTAAGTTTCAAATGCAAAGTTGATTGTTGAGCTTTCCAAAGAGTCAACATATTTTTGTCTATTTTCTCTGTTTTTTTAAGTTATCTGTTTCATTTCTTTCTCCAATTTGTATTATTTCTTTCTTCTGATTATTTTAAGTTTAGTTTGTTCTTATTTTTTCTAGTTTCATAGGGTGGAAATTTAGGTTATTGACTAAAGAATTATTTATTTATTTTTTTAGTATAGGCATTTACAGATATAAATTTCCCTTTAAGTACTGCTTTATCTGAATTCCATAAATTTTGGCATGTTATGTTCATTTCATTCATCTCGAGTATTTTTAAAATTTTCTTTGTCAGTTCTTTTCTGACCCATTCATTAGTTAGGAGTGAGTGTGTTGTTTAATTTCATCATATTAGTGAATTCCCCAAATTTCCTCTGTTATCTATTTCAAATTTATATTATGATTGAAGAGCACACTTTGATTTCAATCTTTTAAAATTTAATCTTCTACCTGGTTGTTCTATCATTATGAAAAATGAGGTACTGAAGAGTCCAAATATTGTTGTTGAATTGTCCATTTGTCCCTTCAATTTAGATAGTCATATCTATTTAGATAATTCTGAAATTCATTACAAACCCTTTCTGACCTATTTTCTTTTGAAGTTTAAATGTTTTCTTCAAAATTTGAAACTTGAAGCTCTTTGTATAGAATATACAGAATCTTTTAAATAAGGAAATACAGTTATCAATATCATGTAAGTAAATGATAACATTCTATATTCAACTGACTTTTGGTACAAAAAATGTATAAGATGCAAACCAGAGATGGATCTATTGAAATAAATTTACATTCATGACCCATATAGCCCTATATCTCAGGTTCTAGGAAGGTATATACATAATCTACCTCATTATTTAATAAGGAGTTTTATCAGCTCACTAGCATTGGGTAGATATGACTAGGAATCAAAGATCTCCCTATACCAGGATGAACAGAAATGAGAGACTCTCATGGGGAATGAGAGCTGTTGATGGTTTAATTACACTCTATAGGAAACAAATGCACAGGAACAGAGTATTATTGATAAATTCTTCACTATATCCTCTATGGTTTATGGTTAGGTGTAAATTTCATATATTCATACTAACATAAATTATTTGCATCCTATGTTGTTTGGAGAAAAAGATAAATGCTTGTAAACATTTGATTGCTTCCTCCCCACACCTCAAAATCTGGGGTATATAAAACATTTTTATCCCTTAGGTGGAAAACCAATATCTATTTTCCGTGTATATTGATTTAGTTATACAGATTATCCAAGCTGACATTACTCACTTGATGGTAAAATTATTCATTTGCATAGCAAAACAGAGATAGGTTATTAAGATGAAAACAAAGATAAATGGTATTTAAGACTGTTGTGGAAAGCTCAAATATCTGAAACTTCCACGGACCTTGGCAGTTTTTGCTTTCACTGTTATAAATACAATAAGTGTTTAAAACATAGATGGACAAGGTCACCATGTTACACAACTTGATGGTGCTGGGGAGCACCATAAAAATCATAGTAAATGTGAATGCATAATGGAATTGTGCAGTGTACAACATATATGTTATGATAAAATGTTTCCAACGTATTATCATATTTGTGTCTAAGTTACCCTGAAGTTGTTCCAAATTTTTGCTTTTAATTTTAGTTGCCTTGGCTTGCATCATTGATTATAAATTAGGGAATTTTCATTTTAATTTTTGGCTATAGTCAAGAGTGTCATTTTTTTTTTTTTGATGGAAAAAAACTTTGGGCTTGTTATAATTTATATCCCTTCTACTTGTTTCAGAAGTATTGGTAAGAATTTGACACATGAATAAGAAGAAAATTAGAATGCCTTGGTTATAAAAAAAGAAAATATATAGCTTGGCTCTATTATCATTAGCTTCTGGTCTACAAGGACAGAAATTGGATAGTAAATAAATGAAAAGCGAGTTCAAAAGGTAAAACATGTTAAATGCAGTTAGATGTGTGTGTGCATGAAAATGTAACAGGATATATTATTTTAAGTGTTAATTGGTCCTTAGACGACAACAAAGAGAAAAAATTAAGTAATTTTTACCCACATATAAGCGGTACTTAAATTAGAAATTCATGGAAAAGAAATTACTGTGGTTTCACCCCATCCCCCCACCCCACCCCCCATATAACCTTGGACACACATTTGTGCATGTCCACTAAACACATGTGACAGATGGGGAGGTAAAAACTGATTAACGCTGGTAATAACAGAAATGGAAGGCAGTGCTGTCTTGGGTTCCCCTGGTCTCCCTTAGGAGTCCAGAATGAGTCATACTCACCGTGTCTGTTTGCATTCATAATCCCCTAGATAAAATATTGTAGTTCTCAGTCTTTCTTGCTATGGCAAAGTCATGCAATAGCTATGTGTATATGTATATATACCGATATATGCTTTATATATGATATTTTATTACATATGTAACATTCTTTTTTAATTTTATTGAAGTATATTGATTTACAATGTTCTATTAATTTCTTCTGCACAACGAAGTGACTCAGTTATACATATATATATATATATATATATATATATACACATAACATTCTGTTACACATAATATAATACATATTTATACATTTTTTTTCACTTGCAAGAAAAGTCTGTTACCCAAATTCTATAGTTAGCCTTGGGATTTCACTCATAAAGCCTAATTATTTCTTTCTGAATAATTCTTTCTTTCCATGCATATAGAGCACATTTGACCCTACTATGATGTTTATATAACCAGATGGCTCATAAATAAATCATTATAGGATTCAAGATTCTGGGTTCCTCAATATTAGGTTATTTCATTTGCCCTACATTTTTACTTCTTGGGTATGACTTGATAAGATAAACTCATGTAATATTAATGTAAGTTTAAAATTAAAAATCTTCCTCAAAGTAACACAATGTACTGGATAAATTATTGTGCATGTTACTCTTCAATAGAGATCTTATACATTGTAATTTGAAAGCAAAGACATTAAAATAATTCCATACTTTTTGAAAATATGTGGATTCTTATTTGAATCTATTTGTCATTTTTCTTTACATCTATTTTTCTTCCTATGAGTCTCTATCTTGTATATAATTGGAAACTTGTAAAAAGTGAAATATAGAAAGACCTTGAATAATTTTTAATCACTTTTACATTATAATGCATATTTTTTCCAAACATCAAGATATAGTTGATTTCTATACAGCCTTTTAGAAAGCAGCTTGTGTACAGCAAGTAGAATAATATATTCAATAAAAGTCTCATTCTGTCAAGTTTGATTATAACTCCTTAAATTCATATATGATTTGTTCTGACTTTAAAGGGACTTTTTTCACATTGGTCGAGCAGGAATAAACAAGCTTGTGTTCAAATTCTGTCTTGACTATTATTTGGGTCTATGACCTTCAGCAAATTAAATATTCCCTTTAATTTATGTTTTTTCATATGCAAAACCACAGTAATAAAACCTACAGCCTGTGTTGTTCTGAGTATTAAACAAGCACATATGTAAAACTTATAGTACCTGTTGCATAATTATAAATATTAATTCCTTCCCTGCTGTCTCTATAAAGTAGGAGTATGGCATTTAATTTACAGAGTTGTTGCTTATAATAAATAAAATTATGTATAAAGGGAATTCAAACTGTGCTTTGAGCTAAACAAATGATACTCTCTCTTGATCTTCCCTTTACATTTTCTGGGTAAAACCTCTCTCATTCTTTAAAATTCAATTGGGCTGCTGTTTTCTCCTCAAAATCCTCCCTAGGTTAATACCCCTATTTAAGGCAGAGTTACATATTCCTCTTTTTGTACTCACATAGAAAGGCACATGAGTATCTGTGAGAATAGTAAGTATATTATACTATATTTATCCATTTATACATTCATATATATATATATATATATATATATATAAATCATAAAATTTTATATAGCATTATTCCCCTGTATCTAAATGTTCTCATAACTAGTCTTAATTCCTAGGACGGTTTTGAATCCATTTCTCTTTCTTATTTCAGAGATGGATATTATAATAGATTTTTTCTTCTAAGAAAGTGCTATGAAATCTGTAAGTTCTTGATGTTCAATAAACATCTTTTCCTATAAGATATATCAAATTGCACAATAATGTAAAATTTCCTGTATTAGAAATATAGAAAGACTAGGTATAATCAACTCTTTGGTGATAGTATTTCTTGAATTCATCCTAAATTCTGAGACATAATCAGACACCGTGGAGTTTATATTCTGGTATATAAAATTTACTTATTCAAATAATCATATATCTGAAAGATAAATACCAAAAAGTAAAGGTTTGTGATATTGTACCGTAAACAAAGGGAGACGATCTAATTAAACCAGTATAAGACAGCTTTAGAAGGATGTGAGGATTTAACTAAGTTTGAAGAATTAGTAGTATTTTGTGAGATGAGATAGAAGAAAAGAGGTTTACAGGCAGATGTAATAGTTGTACAAAATTCTGCAGTGGAGAAATGGATAACCAATAAGGGGTGATACTAATATCTTCTTTTCTAATGGGATGTGCTTGTTCTTTCTTAACCGTCTTTCTCAGAATGTAGGAAAGAGTTTCAGAGGCCTCAACTTAGTTTTTTTCTAGTAAGAAACTCCTGTCCTACAGGCCAAACACCAACGTAGGTATTCTGCCAACTCCCTAGTAAGCTCATTCCAAAAATTCATTGGAAGTGAGAGATATTACCACTGGGTCCATCCATGGTAATATCCATGGAATGGACTAGCATCAGGACCTTATTACTTGTCCTCCATATGTTCCCACTCTAATAGGGAATTAATGGTGAGTCTCTGAATCCCAGAGAATCTATGTCAACTTCTTTGTATGTTCAATCATCCTTAAAATATCTGGATGTTCTCTTTCCCTCTCTGTACTATAACTCAAGTTAGTCACCGTAGGTCCCTTTGGGAAAAGACTGGGGTATTATTATACATAGTTGCTCTAGTACTTCAGGGTCTTTTGCCTGGGGACACGACACCCCCTTACAAAATGTGTTTTAGGTCTAAAATTTGGTCCAGGTCCAGAAACTAGGCAAAGGGTCATAGCTTCTTACTAGGGCAACTGTCATTAGCTTCCTGATCATCTTTTCAACCTCACCATAGTTATTGGGGTGCTCATTTCTATACAGAATCTCCTTCCATCAGACCTGCCTGTAGTTCCCCAGTGGTACACATGCCCCTACCACTAGTGCATCCTTAGTGCTTTAGATATCTGCTAGACTTCCTGGTCTTACATAGAATAAACATTCTATCATGTCCAAGTCTCTAAACCTTTGACCCTTTCTTCTATTTTTGACCATGATAGTTCAGACATTTTTACTTCACTTAGTTTTGGTCATCATTTTCTTTAAGCTTCTTCAACCTATCCTAATAGCATATTTATTCCATCTCTCAGGGTTCTTGTCAGGCCCTTATATCCAGTATCCCAGAAGAATGTCATCAATTTGGTAAACTCTTCCTTGTCCAACTTTACTTTCCACCCCTTCTTGATCCAGCACCCTTAGGATCAAGTCCTATACACACTAGCTGGTCTCCTCTGGCTCATCTTGCTTAGGTCCTGTAGCTCCTTCTGCATGTACTCTCTTTTCTCCCTAGGAAGGTCTAGGTCTTCTCTAACCTTAGTATGTAAGGACCACGTGAAGAAATGTGGAAACAGATATAGAGAGAACTCTTTTTTTATTGCAAGGCAGGGTCTTCTGGATCATCTTCAAAGAAAAGGGCACTTACTATCCCTCGGCAGGGTGGGTTTGGGGAATGCAAGATTTTCAAGAGCATTAATCTTGATGTCACCATACCCTGTACCAAGGTCCCATTCTTTTCTATCAAAGTCTTGACCTCAACAGAGCAGACCTGTCTAGTTTGAGAATTTATCCTTATTTGGAACTTTTATGTCTGAGTTCTATGTTTTTTCTTTAGTTTTCTTTACTTACCAGCTTCAGAGGATGAGATATGCTGAAAGGAGGATCTTTGACTTTCACAACTGTTTTTATTAAATCATAATTATTCACCCTAAACAAGAACCATCCAATTCCACTGTGCTATAATCACTCTTTCCACTATGTTTGTCATTACATTCACTAGTGCATTTCATTCTACAGATATACAATCCCAAGTCACCACTAATAAAAGTTAAATAATTACACTTCAATCTGCCAGGGACTCTCATGCTCCACATACAACCAGTGATGAGGTCCTCATTGCCAACTGGGTAGTGGCAATGCTGCATAATCCACCTCCAATATCCCATTGTAACACCCACTTTCTTGGACCGAATCTGGTACAAACTATTGCAGGTCAGATTCCCTTGAGACATAGATTATTGAGTACAGGAAACATATGTAGTATCTCAGCGTTAATACTTCTTGAGTAAAGGGAAGAGAACAGGGTGTGGCAGAAGGAGGTTTAAGAGTTCAGTGCCATCACAATAAAGCCATACATCACCCATGGTAAGCTCTGAAACTAGAATCACTCTTTACAGGCCTCTGAAGTTTGGTAGAAGGGACAAGGTTTTATAGTCTCACACTGGCCATTCATTCATGTGTGCTGCCCCCTGGAGGGAGAAATGAACTTGGGCCTGACAGCCCTTGTCAACAAAGGACAAGTCCTGGAGAATATGGACAGCTGAGGACAGTCTGCAGCAGCATTCCAAGTATCTGAAGAATAAGTCCTTCAGTCCTTAAGGGGATCTGCATGATGTGGGCTAAGA
Organism: Platanista minor; assembly: GCA_004363435.1. NCBI lineage: Eukaryota > Metazoa > Chordata > Mammalia > Artiodactyla > Platanistidae > Platanista > Platanista minor. The sequence continues at coordinate 4,231 of RJWK010019149.1, read as the reverse complement.
GGCAATCAACATAGGACACACCATAAGAGGATAATGAGAACAAATGATGAATTTAGCCTGTACCAGTGCAGAAGCAATTATATTAACTATATTTGAATCAACATTTTTCACTAGATTAAAAGTAACGTGTAGTTGGTATATATACATTTTTCTCGTAGCTAGATCTCATAATAACATATTCAACAAATAATTTTATTGATTTCACATTAATTCAAGTCATAATGTCCTCAAAATATTGTATATATGTAATATATACAAAATATAGTATACAATGCAAAAAATAATGTAAAACAAAACATATAATTCAAAACATTTCATGTGTGCTTATGTGTGTGTTAATCGACCCTATCTGTTGCAGTAAATATTTTGCAACTCAAATTGGCAAAGCAGATAAGCAACAAATTGAGGATTTTTATGTCTGTTATTGCCTGATAACGTTGTATATTGAAAGAAAAACGAAACAAAATTATTAAATAATTACAGGAGAAGAGAAGCAAACTCTTTAAAAATATCTTGTTAAAGTAAAAGAGAAACTAAAGAAAAAATATTTCTTTTTCTTTAAGTTTCTTGCAGTGGGAATAAACAGCTTTTTCAGCTCTCTATAAGATATCACTTTCTTATAATCCAACCATTGTAGAATATTCTGATAGCATACATAGAGAATAGGTTTAGTTAAGCTGTTGAACTGCATTTATTGCTTTGGATCACAGGAGATTGGAAAAAGAACTTGGATCTTAATGCTTTGTCATATTTCAACTATGACCTTCACAAAGAGAATGAAGGTGAACTGTGGTTCATATTCTTTCATCAGAATTGAAAAAGAAAGTATGCCTCTTCTCTCTCTCTAGAGTAGCATGAAATTCTATAAAATATATCCAAGAAGTCAAGCAGAACTGGAACCTAGTATTTCATTACACTAACCAAAGCAAAGTAAAATTTTTCTTAAGGATCAAAAGTAGAAGACATGAATGGCTGCTGTCTGTGGATGATTAGCTGCTGAAGGCATTGAGGGCTGTTTGAGACTGCTATGTGAACATGGCCATGAAGTGCTAGGAACATACATTTTACAATGGCTAGATATATGTCAGCTACTTTTTGTTAGAAACATGAAAAGCATTCTTTATACTTTTATCTTTACACACATACTTCTATTAGAGAAATATAATTAGGTAAGTTTTGGAATGGTGACGATTCAGTTTATTCTTTCACTAGAGAATATGTGTTGTACAAATAGATTCTGCTATCTAAACTACCAAAATACATTGGCAAACCATGGCAGAAACATGGCAAAGAGATGGAATGGGAGAATTGAGACCATTTGAAGCTTTAGCATAGGTATCACATCAAATGGAATTTCCCGTTGAATTTAGCAATGGTTCATTGCTTCTGCCTGTATATTGTTTATGTGAAACTGGAGCTAAATAAACCAATCCATGACCTGATTTATCTGCCAAATGGATTGAACATTTATTCTCTCTGCCTCAAAGGCTTGTCATTTCAGTTTAGTCTTGCAGATGGTACATCCATTTCCCTGAAACAGAGCCACTTTATAGCAGCTTGCCAACATTTCCTGTTATTTAAAGTTCACCCTCAAAGTACACATAGCCATGCTTCACTTTCTCAGCCAATACTTCACAGCATCAATGTGACATCTATTTTTCTTTCAGGTCACCCTAGCAGAGTTGAATGCTTCATTATCAAACACATTTCTCTTAAGCTTACTAGGAGAAAATTATAGTGTCAAGAAATTGACTTATATTTTTGAGAAATGACTTTATACCAAAAACCTAGAGAATATTTGTGAAAGTGTTTGACAGTAAGTATGGGATGAGAGTTTGTTGGCATTTTTCTAAAATAGTTCATGTGTTCAAATGCAACATGGAAAAGCAGCTTCTGCTTCACCCAGATGCTTTGAGATGGAATACTTCTATTATAAAACAGAGTTATGTACCTTAAAATATAAGCAAATAAGACATAGTTTCATTGATGTCAAATACTTGAAAGAGCATCTTGGGCTTTGGTTATAGTTTATTATATGTAGAATGAGAATATATTTTGTAAAGGGTAGAACAAGATTGCTTTATTAAGTGGAGGAAGAAATGTTTGTGATATCAGAGAACTAAATCTATTACACTTATATGGCTCTCATTTTCAAAACCTCCAATTCTTGAAATTTAAAAGGCAAATTTTTATTCCTCTGTTGAAATGAGTAATATTTCACACTGAAATATTAATAATCAAATACGTATTTCCACAATTTAAGAATGACTACCTTTCTCAAGCTGCTTAAATGAGAGTAAGTTGATACCAATGACCTAGAGATTGTCATACTGAGTGAAGTAAGTCAGACAAAGAAAGACAAATATCATATGATATCCCTTATATGTGGACCTAAACAATGGGTACAAATGAACTTACTTACAAAACAGAAATAGAGTTATGGATGTAGAAAACAAACTTATAGTTACCAGGGGATGGGGGGGATAAATTGGGAGGTTGGGAGTGACATATAGACACTACTATATATAAAACAGATAACTAATAAGAACTTACTGTCTAGCACCAGGAACTCTACTCAATACTCTGTAATGGTCTATGTGGGAAAAGAATCTATAAAAAGAGTGGATATATGTATATATATAACTGATCCACTTTGCTGTACACCTGAAACTAACACAACATTGTAAATCAACTATACTCCAATAAAACTTAAAAATAAAATAAAATAAATTTATTTCAAGAGAATATTCTCTGAGGTGAACACTAGTTAAAATTTGAGTGCCTAAATGAGGTACTCAATGCAAGTTGAAATAAACGGTCTTTATGAAACTTCTAAAAAAATATAAAACTAAAAATATAAAGAAAAAATAGACTATAAAATGCATTTAACTGTGAGGTACTTAATATCAGGGAGCTCGGTTGGTCCAGGAAGCCTGGATTACACAAGGAAAGGAAATAATTATTAAAAGGAAGGAAATAATTGTTAAAAGGAGAGTCTCAGGCAACAAAATCACACCTCATGATTCAACCTAGACCAGGTGTAAAAACTAGAAGACGGCTATTGTTGCTATCATATCTGTTTCCTTGGACATTTTTGTGGTTATGAAATCTATACATTTTAATTAGAGTAATGATATTAGCTGTGCCTATGGATGTCATTGAAGGGAAGTGTTTTTAATAGAAAAGAAAGGAAAACTTTACCAAGAAATACATATGATGATTTTGGTATAGTGCTTAATGCGATAAACCTAAGTGTAATGCATACTGCTGTATTATGTATCCCTAATAACGTTCATTGACCCAGTATTTAAATGCTTTGCATACATATTAGGTTATGTTTCAGAACTTGTTGGCATTTTACTTACTTAACTTGCATACAAAAAGGTAATTTAAAAATATTCTCTGGTTATTTACTTTATCCCACAGTCATAGAATTGATTTGTCCTTTTACATAAATTTTGCTGCCATTAATTATTTTTATTGGAGTATTTAAAATTTTTTTAATAATGAAAAATGTTTGCCATTTGTTGCTCCTAACTGACTGAATATTCAAATACTTTTTCACCACAAATTCGTTAAACTTGGTTACCCTCTTTTGAAGATAACCAGTACATATTAACTTCAAATCATTAATTTCATATTATATTTCTCACTGTAATGATCTAATTTCTCCAAGTTGATATTGGAAAATAGGTGCCAAACTGAAACCTATTTTAAAACAAAATGAATGTATCTGCAGGCAGTTTGTGATATATCTATTGATTTTTCATGCAAGTATATCAACATGCCAAAAGTTCACATACAGATACAAATGATTCTGTTAGCACAAGTTTAAGATAATTCTAAACAGGTAGCAGGAAATTGTAATCTATTGCTTCATCTGCTTGATTTCAGCTTTGTTCACTGAACGTTTCAAAATAATATTAAAGGTATCTGTGTGAAACGTCAAGTTTGTCAACATCTTTTCTATTTGTGTGAAGAGCAAGTAAAGTCTATTTTAAAAAAAATTTTTTTTTTACATCTTTATTGGAGTATAATTGCTTTACAATGGTGTTAGTTTCTGCTTTATAACAAAGTGAATCAGTTATACATATGCATATGTTCCCATATCTCTTCCCTCTTGCGTCTCCCTCCCTCCCACCCTCCCTATCCCGCCCCTCTAGGTGGTCACAAAGCACTGAGCTGATCTCCCTGTGCTATGCAGCTGTTTCCCACTAGCTATCTATTTTAC